>PVKM010020322.1:0-23446 GCA_004027735.1 Carollia perspicillata | reverse complement strand
ATATGCTGAAGAATTTCTTTGTGAAGCTGAATGACACATACTTCTGGTAATTGCCTGGAGAAAAGGCGATATTACTGTATTGACAAGTGATTGTTTGAAGAAATACATATCTTATTTCTAGAGGAGCACACAAATAGTTTAAACTAGTTATCATAAGTATATCATGGACATGAAAATATTACAATGAAAGTTATTTTTTAATACTCACCTGAGGATACTTTTACTAATTTTAGAGAGAGAGGAAGGGAGAGGTACAGAAAAAGATAGAGAAACATCAATCAGTTGCTTCCCACACAGGCCTGGGGATCAAACTCACAACTTAGGTATGTGCCCTGATCAGGGATCAAAACTGAAACCTTCTTGGTGCACAAGACAACACTCCAACCAACTGAGCCACCTGACCAGGGCTCAGTGAAAGTAATTATTTTTATCCTCACCTAAGGACATGCTTATAATTTTAGAGAGAGGCTAAGAGAAGGAAAGAGAGAAGGACAGAAACATAGATGTGTGAGAGAAACATCAGTTGGTTGCCTCTTTTACATGCCTCAACCAGGGACCAAACTTGCACCTAGGCATGTGCCCTGACCAAGAATCAAACACACAACCTTTGGGTTTATGAAACAATGCTCCACCCAACTGAGTCACACCAGCCAAGGCTCAGTGAAAGTAATTTTTAATTTAAATGGGCCATTAGAATTTCTGTTAAGGTTTACGTTTCAGCATTTGAAAATGTGTCCTTCCTTAGATCTTTCCTTCTAGGACTTAGTTTACTAATTTGTAAAACAAAATTACTGGAAAGCTGATCCATTTTAAATTATTTATTTTTTAAGTAGCAGAATCCTTTTACAGTCTAAATTGAAATTGTAAATTAAATGAAATCATAAGTGAAGCTAACGTATTAAGTGGATGAAAGAGAGCCGCTGTCATCGGTAGAGTGTAAGGCCTGGGAGGAAAGGGCTGCCTTTCCCACAGATGGGGCCTGGCACTTCTAGGGAGCCCTGGGGACACCACAGAACAAAGCTGACAATCTGTGAGATGCGATCTTGCCTATGATTTCTCTGGGCTTGGAATTCCTGACTTCCACAGTGGGTCAGCTACTAGATTAAATTATAAATATATCAACATTTGTGAATTTCTTTTGACTGAAGTTTTTGCTCTAGTCTTTATTAGAGTGAACAGGAGATAGACATTGGAGCCAGAAAGCTGAGGTTCAGATCTAAACTTCATTTACTAGTGGTACAAACTTGGGCAACTAAGTTAACTGCTGTTAATAGAGTCCTTTCATCTGTATGCTGGGGACAATTATATTTCCTACAACTAGGGTGGTTGTGAGGATTAATTTCAGTTATTTACATTTTAAACATGTAGAACCATAACTAACACACCTATGTACAAATCCAATAAAGTTTAACTATTATTTTTTCCTTCCCTACATAAATTAGACATTTAATAAGACAAATACTCACTGAAATAGTTGAGAATCACAACACGTTTACTTGTTAGGATAAGCTCAAAGGTAAATTGTACAGTTATGACTTGGGGCATGGCTGTTGGGATTATCAGCATGGGTGTCACAAAAATCACCATTCTTGATCTACTACCTCAGCACTTTAAATGTTATGATTCAATGTTTTTATGTTTCAAATATTGTGTACATGTAATAAACAAATATTATGAAGGAGAATATTGTATTTAGTAATCATTTTGTGCATAATCTAATCATAAAAACTGCTATTACTATAAACAAATGCAAAAATATCTTCTCTGCTAGCCAAATTTTGCCTTTTTTGTATTTCATTAAGTAAGGGGTAAGGAGATAAAGCTGCAGAAGAAAGTATGTGCAAGCCTGTGCAAAACCTCACACACCCTATTAACACTTTCAGCTTTTATTCTAAGAGTAATAGGAATCACTGAAAACAAGAGTGATTTTATGATCAGATTGGTTTTGAAGTTTGCACTCTAATTGTGATAAGTAAAACTGAAGGGACAAATATGAAGTTGGGGGAATTCCTTAGGTTGCTGCGCTGTTCTTTGGTGGGGTTGGAGGGCAACCAAGAGTGCTGCCACGTTTTCTAGATACAATAGTAGGGAGTGAGTCATCACACTATTCCATGATGCCAAGGATTTTCCAAAAGACAGGTTCCAACTTTTACCCAGGACAATTGTGTACTGCGGGAATAGCTTTCAGCTCTTTGAGCTGTATGAATGCAATACGAAGTACTTTCTCCCTGCTTTTTAGGAGGGCAGCTCCTTCAAGATGGTCAGCATACAGTTCTCTCTTCTGACACTTTGAGAATAGGCCATGCAGCACATCAACATCAAGGACAATATGAATGTCAAGTTGTCGGTCCATTGTAATTTAAAAAAATGTCCTGCTGACTGTAAAGCCCAAAGATAAATCATGTTGCAATTGTATTTACATATCCTGAAGGGAATACCTCTTTTGTTTTCAATATTATTTCAAAATAAATTAAAATACATCAACATATAAATATAAGATGCACGGCGTGATGATTTGATTTACTTACATATTGTGAAATGATTACCAATATATGTTTAGTTAACATTCATTATCTTGCATAGGTACAATAAAAAGAAGCAAACAAAAAATTCTCCTTGTGATGAGAACTCTTAGGATCTCCACTCTTTACAACTTTCCTTTATGTATTACAACAGTGCTAACTATAGTCATCATGTTGTACATCAATTCCCTATAACCAGTCTCTCATGGTGGTTACTGCTTGGGTGTTCTATTTAAGAACAACATGTGGTTGTCATTAAGTAGTTTTATTTTCTTCTAACAAGTAAGAGAGATGGATTGACATCCAAAACTCTGTCTCTTGTAGGGAGGCTTAGCCATTGTTTATATACAACATTTGGTTATGTAATTACACCTTGCTTCAGCATTTGCATATTAACAATGCATGCTATTGCATAAATCATGTGTTCAGAAAATGGCAAATATTTCTTTTTCTGGGCGGGAGGTTTTACTATTATAATTAGGGTAGATCATGCTGAGGACACTAGAAAGACTATACTGCATAGACTCAGCTTCTTAGTTCTGTTTTTATTTCTTCTTTGCAGTTGGCTACAAGCTCATCTGGCTGCAGCTGCATCTAAAATTTAACATTTAGCAAGAATAGCATTTAGGAAGAACTGTCCAGACCTTGAGACACTTGTCCTACCTCCCTAACATCCCCAGTATTTATTTATCCTACCACTGGAAGTTCTTCCCCCTTGACCACCTACTTCCTATTTCCCTCCACAGCCCTGCTTCTGGTAACCACAAATCTGATGCCCTTTTCTAGAAATTTGTTGGCTTTGTAAAAGATTGCATATATAAGTGAGATCACATAGTATTTGTCTTTACCTGTATGACTTTTTTCACTTAGCATAATGTCTTCGAGTTTTATCTATGTTATTGAGCATGATAGGATTTCCTTTTTCTAATGGCTGAATAATATCCTGCTGTATGTATATCAGAACCTCACGAGATGTTGGAATCAAGGTCCTGAGTGTTTTAAGAAATATAGCTCTACATCTAGTATTGTATAATCATAAAATGTTCAAGGATGAAAGCTAAATAAAGGCTTTTTGGGTAAACTGAGAGCGCTTGTGAACTAACATTACTTTAAGACATTACTAAGGTTTATACTTCTTAAAAAAGCAAAAGATCTTAAAAGAATGGCTGATATCTGAAAAATAATACAAATAGAATTTCAAAAACCTGGTGAATATGTAGGTAATATTAAAGTATATTCTGTATTAAATACTAATGTTTACATGTGGCATTGAATAAAAGTTACATAATTAAATATTATCCAACAGTGGAATATCATTTGGGAAAATGGTTTTTGAAAGTGCTATAAATTCGTATATACCTGAGTTGAGAGTTTGGCTAATCTGTTAATCTCAGGTTTTTAAAACAATAAATGAAGGAATATCAAAAGTAATTAGAAAAAATAAAAATATAGTTAAAAATTTCAAATTAGAAAGATGAAAAAGATGGATATCACAAAACCAACAAATACTTATTTAAATAAAACATAAAAAAGGAGTAAAAAATTAGCAGCTAATTTGCAGAAAACATCTATAAGTATTCTAAGATAAAAATCAATTTATCAAGAGAGTGGAAGAAAGAGAGAGAGAGACAGAGACATTCATTGGTCGCCTTTCATTCCCACTCTGACTGAGGATCCAACCCACAGCCTAGGCATCTGCTGACCAGGAGTTGAACAGATGACCTTTTGGTTATGGGATGACACTTCAACCAACTGGCCAGGGTACGACTTCATTTCTTAATCTAAGAAATATAATTACAGAGACAAGCAAATTAATAGTAATCAGTGAAGCCACATGAACATGTTTAAAGGAAAAAGTATTAACTACACCCACCTTGTGTCAAGGGTGCCCAGGACTACCTCCTCCTCACCCCACCCTGCTTTCAGACTTTTGGGTATACACAGAAATGAAATTCCAGAAATGAAATTGCTGAGTCAGACAGTAATTCTATGTTTAACTCTTTGAGGAACCACCACCTTGTTTTCCACAGTGGCTGCCCCATTTCATCTTCCCACCAACAGTGCACCTGTGCACAAGGCTTCCACTTTCTCCACATCCTTGCTAGCACTTGTTTTCTGGGTTTGGTTTGGTTTTTGATAGTAATCATCCTGATGAATGTGTGGTGTTAGGTCACAGGATTTTGACCTGAAGAACCACTGTCAAATATACACCACATGTGTCCTCACTTTCTTCTCACTTGCTTCTCAGGAAATCTGGCCCAAGCTGGGCTCCTGGGATTGTACTCCTAGCAGCTGCTCCAGAGGCCATGTGCTAACATGGTGGCCTGACTGGGAGGATGGACATCACTCCAGGAAGGAGGGAGAGGTTTACCTGCTTCTCTTCCCTTTATTGAGCCTCCCTTTGCTCCTTTGAAATAAACCTTCTTTCCCAGGCTGGCTGGTTTAGTCTCCAAGTAGACACCCCTTCCTGCCCATCTCCAAAAAGGAAAAAGTAAAAATTAAACTGGAAGGTGCCATACAAGGAACCTTTAAAAGACTTTCTATGGCAGAGTATCCCCCTCGGCAGTGCTTACCCTGTGGCCCAGTCCTTCTCTGTGTGGGCTGGAGGGGGTGTCTTGGGCCCCACGGGGTATTGTGCAGCACTCCTTACCCCCACCTACTCCATGCCAGGAGCACCCCCTAGTTGTGGTACCCACAGATTTCCACAACACTGCCAAGGTCCTTGTAAGCTCATATGAGGCTGAGGAGGCACTCTCCTAAGACTCTTATTTAGGGGGCCACCATATACCTTGGTCATCAAAATGAATGGTATTAAAGCAATATTTTAACATTTCAAAATGAATACAAAAATCTCATTGTGAAAAAAATGTCAAAATTCTGTATCAAAAATACTGGGTTTAACATGCACAAGGCCAAGAAAACCACTGGTGCCAGATACTGAATTTATTTCACTGTCATTTGAACACCCAGCAGCAATAAAATGCTGAATGCTATACCATGCAGTGCAACAAAATGACAAAATTTTATGTAAATGCACTGTTGAATGAACAGTGCTATGTCAAGCCATTTTGGAGACCAAGACAAAATGACATATGCCCCACTTATGCATGTTTTTATGTCATTTTTTAATGGTTAACTTTTCTCCAAGAACATTAAAGAGGTTAAAAAATATTTATTGAATGTGGGAGGTGGGGATGGGTAGGGCTGGGAAGAGTAATGGGGGGAAATGGGGACAACTGTAATTGCACAACAATAAAAAAGGGGAAACATTAAGATATTGAAAATGAATTGTACTAAAACTTACAGTAGTTTGAGATTAAATATTCTATTTATAACCCTCCAAAAATCAATTCACTCTGCTATGATTCTTCCAGAGTATGGAAGGACATTTTTCCAACTTTAAATAATAAAGGATATCATAAGAAAAATATTAAGGATAACTTCTACAAAATACTGTCCAACTCTAACCATAGACATTGAGAATACTGTAGAAAAATCATGATTTCAATTGATGTAGTAAAAAATATTTGATTTAATTTATCATCTCTGTGTTATTAAGAAAACATCTTGTCCTGGCTGATGAAACTCAGTTGTTTGGAGCATTGTCCTATAGTAAAAAGGTTACAGGTTCTTTCCTGGTCAGGACACACACCTGGGTTGTGGTTTGATCCCCAGCGTGGCACAGTCATATGCAACCCCAAGTCCAGGCATGTACGATCCCTGATTGGGAGCCAATCCTTGTCTGGGTGCATACAGAAGGCAACCAATCCATGCTTCTCTCTCACATGTTTCCCTCTCTCCCCTTCTCTCTCTAAAAACAAGTAAAAAAAAATGTCCTCCAGTGAGGATAAAAAAATTAAAAAAAAAAAAGATCTAAAGATCTTAACAGTATAAAAATTAGCCACTAAAATGTTTCTATAAAAATGTCTTTGTATAGAAAAAAATGTACAGGAATTAATATTTTCAAGATGAAATGTTAGAAATATTCAATTTGAAATTAGAAAGAAGTCTGTATTTACTAAATGCTATAATGGAAGGTCCCAGCTGGTACAAAAAGAACAAAAAAGTTATGAATTTAGATGGAATATGTACAGTTGTATTATTATATAACAGGATTTTCCTTACATATAATCCAAAATCATCTACAAATATACCATCAGAAATTATGAGTTTACCAAGATCATTGCATATGATATCAACAAATGAAAATATTTTCTTTTCTGCACTCCATTAACAGAATAACTACTTTTATTATAATAATGATACCTTTTTTTACTTAAACATTTTTATTTTATTTTTAATATATTTTACTGATTATACTATTACAGTTGTCTCATTTTTTTCTGCCCTTTATTTTCCTCCACCCTGAACCCTCTCCTCCCACCAGCATTCCCCCACCTTAGTTCATGTCCATGGGTCCTACATATAAAGTTCTTTGGCTTCTCTATTTCCCACATAATTCTCAATCTCCCCTGTCTCTTTTGTACCTGCCATTTATGCTTCTTATTCCCTGTTTTTTTCCCCATTCTATCCACTCTCTCTCCCTGATGACAAACCTCTATGTGATCTTCATTTCTGTGAATCTGTTCCTGTTCTAACTGTTTGCTTATTACACTTTTATTTTTGTTTTTTTTTAGGTTCAGGTTTTGATACTTACGAGCTTGTTGTCATTTTATTGTTCATATTTTTAAACTTCTTTTTCTTAGATAAGTCCCTTTAACATTTCATATCATAAAGGATTGGTGACAATGAACTACTTTTACTTGACCTTATCTGGGAAGCACTTTACCTGCCCTTACATTCTAAATGATAACTTTGCTAGATAGAGTAATCTGGGATGTAGGTCCTTGCCTTTCATGACTTCAAATACTTCTTTCCAGCCCTTTCCTGCCTGCAAGGTTTCTTTTGAGCAATCAGCTAATAGTCTTATGGAAACTCCTTGGTAGGTACCTATCTCCTTTTCTCTTGCTGCTGTCAAGATTCCCTCCTTATTTTTAATCTTGGCTAATGTAATAATGATGTGCCTTGGCATGTGCTTCCTTGAGTCCAACATTTTGGGGACTCTCTGAACTTCCTGGACTTCCCAGAAGTCTATTTTATTTGCTTTAGTAGGGAAGTTCTCCATCATTATGTTTTCAAATAAGTTTTCAATTTCTTGCTATTGGTCTTCTCCTCTTGGAACCCCTGTGATTCAGATGTTGAAACACTTAAAGTTGTCCCAGGGGTTCCTAAGCCTCTCTCTTTTTTTAATTTTTGTTTCTTCATTCTGTTCTTATTGAATGTTTATTTCTTCCTTCTGGTCCAGATTTTTGATCTGAGTCCTGGTTTCCCTCCCTTCATTGTTGGTTCCCTGTACATTTTCCTTTATATCACTTTCCATAGTTTTTACTTTTTTCTCTACTTTGCAGCAATCCTCAACTATTTCTATGAGCACCATGATTACCATTGTTTTGAACTGTGGATCTGGTAGGTTGGCTATCAATTCATTGCCTAGTTGTGTTTTTTCTGGAGTTTTGATCTTTTCTTTCATTTGGGCCAGATTTCTTTGTCTTGGTGTACCTGTTACATGATAAGGGGAGGAGCCTTATTTATTCACCAGGGAAGGGCAACCCACATGGCTGTGTTGTGACACTGTAAGTGGGGCAGGAATCTGAGAGAGAACAATGTTGCTTGGTTACTTCTCCACCAACTTTCAGTTACTTCCTCCACTACTCACAGGCAAATTGGGCCCTTCTGGTGCTATTTCCCAGGTGGGTGGTTTTGTATAGGACCCTATGGTTCTCTCCATGGTACTTTCCTGTGAGGCTGGAAGTTTCTCCTGGTGCCTCAATCCCCATAGGTTTTTCCAGTCAGAGGTTTTGAAGCTTTATTTCCCAGTTCTGGGACCCTTGGTTGTGTGCCCTCTCTCACTCCCCAGTTGTTCCTTCTGCTTTATTGGCACTCCAATGTGGGACTCCTCAGTCTGCCTGCCAACTCCTGGTCCTCCAGCCACCACCTTTCCAAGAGCCCTGTTGGCCCTGCTGCCCATCTATGCCCCTTCTATTGGTCTGGATGAATGTTTTTTCTTTAACTCCTTGGTTGTCAGACTTCTACACAGTTTGATTTTCTGGAAGTTCTGGTTATTTTCTATTTTTAAACTTGCTGTTGTCCTTCTTTTGGTTATGCAACAAGGCAAAGTGTATCTACCTACATGTCCATCTTGGCTGGAAGTTCTAAAAATGGTACTTCTTAAAATAGCAAGAAAGTACAAGTTAGCTAAAAATAAATCTAAAAATACATTATTGTTGACTACAAGTACAATATTGTACAGCAGATATCTAGAGCTTATTCATCTTGCTGAACTTAAATTTTTACCTTTAGATTAGTAACTAAAATTTTGTTAAGGAATAAAGGACATAGGGTATGTCCTAGGGTATGAAGGACATAAGAGCAGTGACTACTTTTATTCAGATTTTTCATGAAAGGAAGCAGTAAAAGGTGGCAGTGAAAATGGATCACACACATGGATGAATGTGGTGAAGTGCCTGCTTTTCTGAAGGAAAGAAGTCAGAAAGATGAAATAGAAAGTAATGAATGGTTCACCATCTCTAAGGTGACAAGTATGAATGGAATTTGCAAATGCAGTGAAGCAATTTGCCTTTAAAATAAGAGAAGCAATATTTCTTTAGTTTACATGAGGAGAGGTGGTGAGCTAAGAATGGGTATATGGAGAGATACCTCTATGATAGGAATTTGAGGAATTTATAGTCTGGCAACTTGTCTTTTCTCTGTAGAGTAGAAGAATCATGATTACGTAGGAGGAGAGTATGCTGAGAAATGAAGTAGGTGAATTGAAAAGAGTAGTAAATGCTCAGAGGTTTTTTTTTTTTTTTTTTTTTCTGGTTTGTTTGTCTTTTTTGTTATTGCTCAATGGGATCTAAAGTGACAAGGACAATTTGTCCCCAAGAAATCTAGACAGGACCACTCCAGATATTTGTGGGGGAGGGGTAAGAAGAAAACAGTGAGATATGTTGAACAGAAAAACAATGGTGTAAAGAAGCTGAGAATTCTGGAAGGAAAGTGGTAGAGGAAATGAAACTTGGGATCTTGGCCATAAAGGGAAGAGAATGAAACTAGAAGCATGTTGGAAAAAAGAGGCGGGCTCCCAAGAGTGTAGTTGAAGTCAAAATGAGAAGATGAGAGAGCAGTAGAGAGAGGAGGTTTTGCTTTAGAGTGCAGTATAAGACATTTCTAATAAATTGTAAGTAATGGCACAACCTATGCTAATGAGTAGCTGTTGTGACAAGAGTAGAAAGTAGTTGGAGATACAATTAATCAGGTAATCAAGGTCATGATGTGAAATATTAGATGTTAAAAATCACTTGGTTGAATCAGAAAAATCATTTCCTGATAGATTCACTGGGCTTCATGAGATGCCCCCAATGATTGTCAATAATCTATAAGCTATGGTTTCAGCAAATCCAAAGTCATATTAAACTTAGCACATAATAAATATTTTAATAAAACAAAATAAGATCCACAATTTAAGAACAGAATTTGTTTATCTTAGTAATGCATTTTTGATGTTAGCATTTATTTTTATTTCAGTGATGCAAAAAAGATACCAGGAAAGATGTGATGAAAGCACTTATACACAGTATTCAAATAAAGAAATAAACATTATGAATGTGCTTAAAGACTGTTCATTCCTCTTCTTTTCTTCCAATCCACAACTCCAGCCTACTTGCCATTAAGCTGAGTTTGATGTTTATGATTCCCTTGCATGTTCATTCACATAGTTGACTTATTTTAATGAAACTTTTTATTTTGAAATAACTGTTGATTCACATTTGCTTGTTAGAAATAACACTGAGAGATCTGATGTATTATTTGTAAAATTTTCCCCAGTGGTAACACATTTCAAAATTATAGTACAATATCACAATTAGAGTATTGACATATAAAGAACAAAAAATTTTCATTACTACAGGGATCCTCATGTTGCTCTTTTTAGAGCAATGCTTGCTTTCCTCCCATTCCCACCCCCTCCAGATACACCACTTGGTAAAAACTTGGTAATTACTATTTTTGCTCTATTTCTATAAATTGATCATTTTAAGAATGTTATATAAATAGATTTACATAGTATGTAGCTTTGGAGATTGTTTATTTTTATTTTTATTTTTTATTTTAATTGTTGTTCATGTATAGTTTTCTGCCTTTTACTCTCATCCCAGCGCACCCCCACAGCCCTCCCCACTTCACTCCCATTTCCAACCCCCTAGTTTTTCTCCGTGTGTCCTTTATACTTGTTCCTGTAAACACTACCCCTTAAATCTTTCCCCTTTTCCCCTGAAATTCCCTCCCCTCTCCCCTCTGGTCACTGTCAGTCTGTTCTTTATTTTAGTGTCTTTGGTTATATTTTGCATGTTTGTTTGTTTTGTTGTTTAGGCTCCTATTAAAGGTGAGATCACATGGTGTTTGTCTTTCACCACCTGGTTTATTTCACTTAGCATAATGCTTTCCAGAGCTCTTACCCTTTGTGACAGCATGGAAGGATTGGTTTTTTAATTTGGCATAATTATCTGGAGATTCATCTAGATGTTGTGTATTGACATGTTAAAGATCACTTTGTTAACCCAGAAGAATCATTAACCCTTTGTTGTGTATGTGGTTTGCAACTATTTCTCTTAGTATGTAACTTGTCTTTTCATTTTCTGAACATGGTCTTTCATAACACAATAGTTTTTAATTTTTATGAAGTCCATTTTATCATTTTTTTCTTTGATGGATTGTGCTTTTGATGCAAAGTCTAAGAATGCTTTTCCTGGCCCTAGATCCTAATGATAATCTCATACATTTTTTCCTAAAAGTTGGATAGTTTTACATTTTATGTTTAAGTGTGTTAATTTTTTTTTAATAAGCGTTGAGACTCAGGTTAAAGGTCATATTTCGTTTGTATGTTTGTCTGGGAGTACCCAATTGCTCCAGCCCTGTTTCTTTAAACGGTCTCCATGTAATTCTTTTGCATCTTTGTCAAAATCAGTTGGGAGTATTTGTATGGTTTTATTACTGAGTCGTTTACTGTCTTCCATTTACACATGTGTCTGCACTCACCATTTGTCAACAGTACACAGTGTTTATCGCTGCAGCTATGTACTCAGGCTTTTGTAGGTTGACTCCTCTCACTTCATTTCTCTTTGTCAAAGTGTTTAGCCATTTCAGTTCATTTGCTTTCCCATATAAACTTTAGAAAAGTCTTGTCTATATCTCCAAAGAGCAAATCTTTCTGGAATTGTGATATAAATATCAAATTTTTGAAGAAACGTCATCTTCGCTGTCTTGAAATTTTTGATTTGTTAATGTCTCTTCATTTATTCACATTTTATTTGATTTCTCACATCAGCATTTTATAGATTTCAGCACGCAAGTGCTGTACATATTTTGTTATATTACAGCTAAGTATTTTAATGTTTTTGAACACTTGTAAATTGTTTTTAAAATTTCTGTGTCCATATGTTCATCACTTGAATAGACAAATGTAATTTTTTAAATATTTATCTTATATCTTTCACTCCTGCTGAGCTCACTTTGACATATTTTGGTAGTTTTTTTTTATTTTTTCTACACAGAAAATAATATAATCTCCAAATAGGGCGTTTTGTTCCCTTTTTTGCCTGGTTAATAGTCCTTCTATGCCCTTTCTTACCACATTACATGGGGTGGACACTCCAGCAGTGTGCTGAATGAGAGCGCAGGCGTCCTTGCCTTGTTTGTTGCCCAGGAGAAAAAGCAGTTATTCTTTCATTATTAAGTAGAAAGTCGTATGTTTTTTTCTGTTCATTTTTAAATGTGTAAATTGTCTTCTATTTCTATTTTCTGATAGTTTTTATTTAATTATAAATGAGTGTTGAGTTTAGTCCAATACTTTTACATTACTTGATATTATCAGGTGACTTTTCTCTTTTAGATAAATGTTAGTATGGTAGATTCCATTAACTGATTTTCAAATATTGAACCAGTCTTGCATCTGTATAAACTTTACATGGTCATGGACTTATGAACCTCTTTATATCGATGAATTTTACTTTCTAATACTTGTTAATGATTTTTTTGGTCTATGTTTATAAGAGGTACTGGTCTGTAGTTTTCTTTTGGGACTCTCTCTGCATTTGATGTTAGGGTAAGCTTCTGCAAAAGAGTCAAGAAACATACACTCTTATTTTTTACATGAAATTGTATAGAATTGGTATTAATTTATTCACTAATATTTAAAATTCTTCCTTGGAGATTTTTTGGGAGTTTAAACAATTATGAATTCAGTTTCCTTAATTTTTTGGCTATTGCAATTATCTATTTCATATTAGATGAGACATGTAGTTTGTGGGTTTTTTTAGAAAAAAAATAAGATTTACTCTTTTTATCTTAGCCAGCATTACATTTTTTTATTTTACCATATATTTTTATTTCAGGCTTACAAAAAGATACTGAGAAAGAATAATGAAAAATTTTGTAACCACTACTTAGATGAAGAAATTAATATAAATATGGTAAAAGACTCTGTTTATTCCTCTTCCTTTTTTACTGCTCTCACCTGTACATTAATTACCGCTTCACTGGGTGTGATGTTTATTATTTTCTCAGATGTCCAAGTAATTGATTTTTTAAAAACTAGTGTTGCTAACCTACATGGTTTCCATATTTATACAGTTTGACTTGGCTGGCATATATTAACAAAAACGATATGGACATGACATTATTTTGTTTCCACAGTTCTCCCAGTGTTTACTCAACTACCTCAGGTAACAAGCACAGGTTGGAAAGAATATAGACATTTCATGTCATGCTCAAGGAGAACTATAGCCCATAATTACTTGGAATGAGGTAAGATCTCAGCTAAAAGTACAGTAATATTAAAAACACTGACAGGTGTATTGACCCACTGAAACAGAGGTAATGATTCTCATATTGATTTATTGCTGCTGAGATTTTTGCTAGCAAGAAACACTTTTTACACTGAAAGGAGTTTGTTTCCTGCTTCTTTTTTTTTAAAGTGACTATATCTGATTTTGGCTCAGGGCTTTCATAAAGTTTATTCTTTTTCATTTGCTTGGTAATAATAGCTTCATAAGCGTAACTAAAATCCTCTAAGGAAAAATTGCTCTTGTCTTATATAAATTAAGAGTTTTAGTGGCTAGCAAGAAACAATTTTGAATTAATAACTCAAAGTGTATTAAAAGTAGGTCATTAGCTGATACAAGAAAGGAATGAAAGCTTGGTACTAAAACCAAGTGACGTGGAAAAAGTAATTCCGTAAATCAAAACTTAAGTGACTGTAAATAGTAACTCTTCATTTGTATATCTCACTTCCTTTGGTTCTTTGAGCCATATTCATTCAACATAATTGCTTCTCCAATTTTAAGTTTTTCATGAAAATGAAATAATATATCTCAGTACTCTTACAAATAAATAAACCTACTTACACCTGAATGACATTTTTATTGTAAAATTTAACAAAATATAAAATTTCTGAAAGTTGTTTTTCAAAACCACTGGGCTCATTTTTGTTGTTTCATTACAGTAACTCTGTTTTATCGCTTTGGTGGCTCACTTCTTTTTTGCTGTAGTAAGGATCAGATGCAGCTCTCTATAAAGAGTAAGTTTAATGGTCTCAAATTTGCAACTTTAGGACCATGTTCTCTAACAGTCTAAATAATTATTTTAATGTCTTTTAAATTTACTATTACATAATTCAAATATTTTTACACTACAGCTAGAATGTATGAAAAATACACATTTTGGTCCACATCGAAAACCTTATTTCACATTGTACTAAATGCATTATTATACATGATGGGACAAAAGTAGGTTTACAGTTGAGAGTATGTGAAATAGAATATTCTTGTATTATTGTTTGTTAATTACTGTATTATCTTCCATACAAACAACTATAAACCTACTTTTGCCTCATCCTATATAATTATATTAGCAGAATGTCTCAGATTCTAATTTCTAGAAGGTAGCTTCTAATCACAAATTGATTGACAAATGGCTATATGCCAGACATTTTTACATACATTACCACATTCAATCTTTATAAAAATCTGCTTTAAGTGACAAGCTTGAAAGGATTTGAGCTAGGATGTTTCTTCTGGAGGAATGAAATTACCTGAAATAAGCAGATAAGGAGTTTATTGAAAAGCTATCTGCTAGCTCAGAGATTTTAAACAAAAACTGTAGAATTGCATATTTAACTTGAGAGTTCTAGCAGTAAGGACAAGAGAGGCAAGGGTAGCAACTTTGAAAGGAAGATGCAGCCATGGCCCATCAAAGGAAAGCAGCACGAAAGATTGGAAAGAACAAGGCTGCCTCACACCCCTTCTGTGTAGCATCTGATCCCTTTCAGTATGCTCTTCAGTCTGCTAGGTCCCTGCTGCCTTTTTTCATTCCCTAACCTGAGTTACCAGCTAGCTACCTATTACCATTGCCTTGTTTCCTAGCACTGGCCAAACACAGCTGTGAGAATCTGAATACCTATGAAACTTTTTTTTTCTCTCTAAACCTCAATGGTTACATTCTGGCCTCTTGGCTGTCACTGAAATAAAAGTTTTTCTGTTTCTTTTTTTCCTGATTTTTATTGTTAACTTTATTACAGATGTCGCCATACCCCTGCACACACACTTTGTTCACCTCCCCACCGTCTGGCCCTCCTTCCCTCTGGCCATCACCACACTGCTGCCTGTGGGTTATGTGCATATGTTAAATGTTTTGGAAAAGGGCAGAATGAGACCGTCTCCACCCCTATTCCACTGCAATTGCAGTCTCATAAAGCCTATTTATTTTGCTTTTTAAATTAGCAACAAAATAATGAAAAATATATAAATCCATATTCATTATAAATGAATGCATGTTAACAATATTTCATAGAAAGTATAATTATTTTTAATCTTCTTAAGTTATAATTTTAAATGAGAAATACAGATGTAAAAACTTTTTAGCTATACAAAATTTCTGACTATGAAGAAGAAATAGATCAGAAATCAGAAATATGAAATTACTTTGATGTTTTTACGTGGTAGATTTGTAAGTATTTTTCTCCTTTTCAAATTTTATTTTTATTGTTGTGAGAATTCTTTTAGAAATGAGTGGGATATGAATAAACTGTACATATTCATGATTTGGAATGATGATTTTAAAATAATCATCATATTAAATAATTACATGATCAAACAAGCCCCACTTCTTAGAAACTTCTCTCTTTCTTCTCCATTAGATTTGTATACTATCTCATCTAGTGCTTGACAATTACTATGCTCTCAGTAGATACTCACTGAGCAAATAGAACTATATCAAACAAAATGTAAAGATGTTATTTTTGAAGGAATCACATTTTCTTCCAGTGGCAATTCTTTTTCACACTGTAGGCAGGGGTTCAGATTACTGATGGTGGTAAATTGCACATCGGTACTGGAGGCCTGCTAACCATCTAGGATACAAGGCAAGCTGCCCAAGAAAGACGTGAATGTGTGGTTCAGAATTCACTGGCCTTGTTGTGGCTACCATGTTTCTCACAGTCATCAGTAAGTATTTATAGCTCCTCATACAATACCCAAATAAATGCATTTCAATAGCTTATAATTTTAAACCTGATTCACCTCACTACCCAAGTTCCCTATACAGTCTTTCTAATTTAATATGCTAATATTAAATCAGAGCTATTTTAACATTTTTAAAAATCTAAGATCTTGTTTAATAATGGGTATCAAATACCAAAAACAACAATGCCAAAAGGGAACATAAATAACAATAATTTGCAAAGTATGTTATCTTTCTTATGGAATTAAAAATTATAAAATGTAAGATCAATTCATACAAATAAATGTGAATAAATGAAATTTACCATATATTAGTCACTCTGGCCTCATATATTTAATCCTATGTTAAAATTAAAAATGAATCAGTCAGGTTTCTAGGTAAGATTTGCCGCTATGAAGACAAATATCTTAATATTTGAAAACATTTACATTTGGCCAAAATTGGCATTTTTTTTACATTTAATTATCATCAATCTAGTTATATAGTTATAGTCCTCTGCTAGTTGATTATAAATAATGACAGACTCCAAAATTTGATTTTCATAGTTTTATAAAAAATAAAGTCCTGTTTTTAAATTAATTAGTTCATAAGAGATAGGAGTCCATTTGTATGTGGCTCAAATAGACTGAACTATATATACCTTGGCTGTGGTGATAGAAATGGAGATAGGCTATTATGATTGACTGATATGTTCTCCATGTGGGAAAAGCATTCAGAGAAAAGCATGGCGTGTCTGTACATGTGAATTAATATCAAATTTGCTTTTTAGCAAATTGTTTTACAAGATTTTTCATTTTGATAATCAGAAGTGGAAATAGATGAGTTCAGGTACAAGCATATGGAATGCTGTGATGGGTTTTGCCTGTTTTTTGGTTTCCTTAGAAAAGGGCAGATTTCATAAGTAGGGTTTTGCTGATTTATTTTTCTCTTTTAGTTTTTCCAGCTTTTATGGGTCTATGAAAGATATTGATTACTTTTTTTAATTATAAATACAGGCTTGGTTAAAAATAAATTTACTTAAAGAAATTACATTTTTAAGAAGTCACCATTTTCCTATCATATAGTATATTAACTTCATATTCTTCCACTCCCAAATTATTTTGAGCTGAAAAAACTTCTGAAATTCCATTTGTTTGGGTATTTTATATAAAGTGTATATTTTCATCAATAGCACATCAAACTTCATGTACGTATTATATTATATGGTAAAAGCAAATTCTCTCTAGTTTATTATTCTTTTTTAAGTATATTTTACTGATTCTGTTATTACAGTTTTCCCAATTTTTCCTCCTTTATCCTCTCTCTGCCCTGCACCCTCCAACCCTCAAGCATTCCCCCTGCTTAGTTCATGTCCATGGGTTGTACATATAAGTTTTTTGACTTCTCTGTTTCCTATACCATTCTCAACCTCTCACCATCTATTTTATGCCTACCAATTGTGCTTCTTATGCCTTGTACCTATCCCCCACATTCTTCCTCTCCACTTCCCTACTGAAAACCCTTCATGTGATGTCCATTTCTCTGACTCTGTTGCTGTTCTAGTTGTTTGCTTAGTTTTTGGTTTTGTTTTTAGGTTCAGTTGTTGATAGCTGTGAGTAAGTTGTCATTTTACTGTTCATAGTTTTTGGTCTTCTTCTATTTGTTAGATAAGTCCCTTTAACATTTCATATCATAAGGGATTGGTGATTATAGACTCCTTTAATTTGACCTTATCTGGGAAGCACTTTTTCTGCCCTTCCCTTCTAAATGATAGCTTTGCTGGATAGAGTAATCTGGGATGTAGGTCCTTGCCTTTCATGACTTGGAATACTGCTTTCCAGCCCCTTCTCATCTACAAGGTTTCTTCTGAGAAATCAGCTAATAATCTTATGGGAACTTTTTTGCACATAACTCTCTTTTCCTCTTGCTGCTTTTGTTTTGATTAAAAATTGTTTTCACTTCAGTTCTACTTAGTTTTTATAATCTCCATAAATCACAAGAGGGATAGTGCATAAGACAGCCAAAGTGTCTTTTCTTCAGTCACTGTACATGCACCCGCCTCTGAACTACTCAACATTGTCAGCTCAGCCTCAAAGAGAAGGGAATTTATTGACGTAGAATCTAAATGGCATTAATTTCTGTCACGGGCTCACTCTGTATGGCCCGCAATAGGTATTAGTCATTGGACCCTGTTATGCCAGCACCCACCAGTGTCAGACACAGTAATCCTGCCAGTCCATGAACTGAGAATGATTGTCAGGTTGAACACACCTGGTCATAAACTTCACTTCTGGTCACCCAGAGGTTAAAATGTTGCTTAGGATATGTAGTACTTAGGGTTATTAAAATTTGAATCAGGATCATTAGACTAGTGATGCCTTCCAGTTGTATAAACTTCCCAACTGTCCTGATGGAGCCACCTTGGGATGTTTTGCAACACCTGAATGTTTTAAAGAAAACATGTTTGTTATTTTCATAGTCATCAAATAAAGTATGTACCCAGTTTTCACAGTTGTTGGTCAAAAAGGAGCATCCTAAAATGACATAAGCAAGTATTTCCCTGAACCCCGTCCATCCACAAACAATATGTGTGGTGGTGATAGATTACTGTTCTACAGCCATTGTGCTTATTTATTTTTTAAAATATTTTATTTATTTAATTTATGAGAGAGGGAAAAGGAGGTGGAGAGGGAAAGAAACATCAGTTGGTTGCCTCTCACATGCACCCCAACAAAGGACCAGGCCTGCAACCCAGGCATGTGCTGTGACCAGAAATCCAACCAGTCACCTTTCCCTTTGTGGGTTAATGCTCAACGTACCAAGCCACACCCATCAGGGATATACAGCTTTTGTTTCTACCCTTATTGTAATTTCTCACTTTATCACTATCTAGGTGACCTTGGGCAGGTGACTAAACATCTTTGGACCTCACACTTCTTGCCTGTGTAATTGAGATCATGACAGGATATACTTGCTAGAAAGATTAATTAAGTTAATACAGATAAAGTGTTTCAAATGTGTCTGGAACATAGACAGGGCTTAATTAAAGTGGAATATTAATATCATTACCATTATTCTATTATCTAAAGTTATTATGATTCCAGACATTGATGACTAGATATGCCTCAGTTGACTAAAATCTCTAAAGTTGTTTCACATTTTCAGTGACTTTAATATTTTTAAACTTCATTCAGTTCTCCAAATGTGTATAAACCAATATTATGTGCTGGTCAGTGGGCTTGGTCCTTACAATACAAAGATGAGTAAGGCATTATCTCATCCTTAACATAGTCTCTCTTTAGTAGAAGAGACTACATGTCAGCAATTTAAGTACATCTTGTGCATGTAATAGATGCATGTAGTGAAACAGAATTAACAAAAGATGCTAACTTCTCAGAGCTATCAGGAAAACTTTATAGGGAGAGTAATGCCTGAGCAGGAATATAAAGATAGGGGGGATTTCCAGGCAGTTACATTTAGGGAAAGAGAAGACATAAAGTGCCACGACCTACACATTGAGTGGTGTACATTATTTCAGAGGCATTACTGAGCCCCAGGACTCATGCAAGGAGCCTTCAAGTTTGCAACCCCCACCATAGTTGTGGCTTTTTATAGAAGACTATTATTTCAGTCATTGATTCACTTATTAACAAATTATGAAAATAACACACAGCTCCCTTTATATTCTGGTGTTGGAGTTTAATTCTTCTCCAACATTTGGAAAACATAGTATTTTTAAATGCATAGAAGATGTAAGATTCATGCATTCTGCACTGTTATCTCACAAACAGTAACATGAGAGATTCATGGATTGTAGAGCCTTGCCTTGCAAACAGTAATATCTTTTGTCATTTACAGAAAAACCTCACACTTCCAAAGATCTGCTGCTAAACATCTTTGGACCTCCAAAGATAGTGATGCTGCTATCTTTGTGCCCCATTTACTGTGGAGATAAGAAGAGTGGGGGAGATATTTGAACACACTCCAACTGATTCAGGAACATGGGAAGCAGGGGCTCGCTGTTGATTTGGTGGGCAGAGGTCAGCCTCTAGAAGCATTCTGTTCTACTGTCTATAGCAACACTGACTGCCCCTCAGCCTTTAATCTCCAAAGCATCATGTCATTTAAAAATTCATTTATTCATCAGTTTTATCAAATGAATGTCAATGTTTCTCATAGGAAGTGTAATTCAAAAGTAAAGATGGTATGGTGTGTGTGTGTGTGTGTATAACTTTAAATATATATTTATATATAAAGAAATATAAGTATATATAATTTTGTATATAGTTAAACTTGTTAAATTTTGCCCATTATATCTATCAAGTCAATGTAGCAGACTCATTTTATATAATCTTACTTTTGGAATCCAAAAACTATTAGTATTTCTACTATTTCTTATAGAATATTATTTATTACCAGGATAATATTCCCCTACTTATTATTGTAATTCCCTAAGTCACTCAGTGAATCTACCTGACTCCATTCACCATCTACAACGTATGCATCCCTTCTCCACTTGTCTGTACCTCTCCTCTTTGTCTTTGTTACATTGAAGTTTTCATGTGTTTCTTCTTGACTCCAGACATCTATTTAATATATGTCAAATAAAAATGTCATAGAAAGCTTTCAGGTTTTCTATGCCTTTCTCTTTAAAATGAAGTAAACAAATATAATCCCTTGCTATGCACTACTTGTACTGTGATTGCAAAAGCAAAGTCTATAGATTTACCTTGATTTACTCCTTTAGAAAATAAACTGAGATGTGTTGTAGGAGGCAATTTGTGTACTTGGCTCACCCCTGAGGTGTTCTAAACAATTATACTCCAAAATACATTTGACAGCCCCTACTGGTCAATTATGTCTTGGGTTTTCAAAGCTTCCCTAACTAAAATATGCAAGTGAATTTTTCCTAGTATGTCTATATCAGCACTTCAATTAAACTTGCATACATTGAATATTGAATCATACCATGTATGAGCTAATCATGGTCAGAGCTGCAGAAAACCCAGTTCTATATCATGCCTCAGCTCCAGGTGAGGATTAAGCCCATGGTTTTTCTGGATATCTCTGAGTTCAAATCTTCAGGAATAACTACTCTTAATCCATAACTAGAACATTTGAAGTGATCAGTAGCTGCAGAGATACTGCTTTGGTAAAACAGGAATCTGAGGTTTATGATGGTCATTGCCAAACTGAATATCTTCTCATCTAAACTATTCAAACTTTAATAATTTCCTCACCTTATTTTCCATTATTTTTAAAGTTAAAGACCGTTTTCACCCCAGGAGCAACTTGGCTTTAAAAGTGAACTCAGATCCGTGTTTTGGTATATAGGAAAATTATTGTATCTGTTCAAGATTAAGATATCCCAGGGTCCAGCCAGGGGCAGGTTTACACAGATAAAAGACAATGCTGATACCATTAGCCACTTCCTGGTGATTAAGTAGGGATAATATCTCTTGCCAAGCAGGATTTAGTGAATAATTCTTTGCAGATTTGGGTAAGTGCTGCAATTTTATGCTCTTAAAAGAACACCTTCAAGCCATTTCTGGGTTTGTTTCACATTCTCTGGGGAATGACAGGTAGTTATTCCCCTCATATCAAGTATCATTAGCTTAGTATTCACATGATCCACATTGGCACATCTTAGACTCTATCTTCTTGAAGCATAATTCTGGAAAGAAAAAGTTCTGAAATGGAAAAAAAAATCACAGTTCTGTGTTGAAGACTAACAAATCCTTACTGAGATTACATTGGTAAAGTCAGAGAATCAAGGTGTAGATAGGACTGGGAACATGTTTCTTCATCTTTTTAGTTCATCCTAGCGTGTAGTAATTGCTCATAAAATAGACATCACCAAGCAATTCCTCTGTCCTTTAAAAACTGTCCTTTAAAAACTATGTATCCCCTGTTTTCCTAATAATTTTACTTTCAGTTTTGCCCTACTAAAATGTTGTTGGACATATGGATTTCCATTCCCCACTGGCCTAGATTTGGAGGTTCTCCTCTCCCCCCTCAAGGGCATTTCCCTTCATTACTTTTACTCCTGTGCATTTCAGAATATTGCTGCAATGACTTGGTGTCCCTCGTGCTGCCTCTGCCTCATCTCCAATTTATCTGAATGCACAGCCCACAGGCACATGTGGTTGCTCTGACATGCGGTTCTATCAGAAGAACCGAGCTCAGGATTGAATGTGCAATGACTTGCAGTACCCCACAAGGGCCTGGCTCTGGCCTCCTTTGAGCACATCCTGAAACTCATATATGGGAGTGGCTTCAACTTGCCTTGTAGGGTTGGCTGCCATGCAATGCTCAGTGTGTATTCCCTTCCCTTGCCCAGGCTGATCTCCACAGAGTTGGCAGCCACAGCAACTGTCACCCACGATGATACACACACATACTCATGCAATGGGGCCAGTTTTTAGACTATGATTTGGACCATACGGTGTCTGGTTGAACATATCTTGCTTTTCTGATGGGAAACTGTGCAGCTCTTTGTGTACTAATGACACTCCTTGCTTTCCAAATGTCATTCCTTACACCAACCTCAGAGAACCCACACACCATGTATGTTTTTTTGTATTTTCCAGCCTTGTGTGTGGTGGTGGAATGACCTCCTTGGTTATGAACTCATATGCCTGAGAACAGATTAACCAGCTCATAGCATATATCAATGTTTCTAATGTTTATGGGAGCTCAGAGTGAGAATCTCAAGTACTCAGAGAAACACTCAAAGCCTTAGAGACTCTTTCAGAGACATGTTAGGAGCTGTGGGGACTCCTGAGGATAAGCTTACCTTGGGCCCCTTTGGGAAAGTACTTATTGTCTTTTTCTACAGGCCCACCCACCAAGTACTCAAGACATGAGCAGGACAGCCACAGCCTGTTTCCTGGCTGGGACCACAGGACTCTCATAACCATGCATATGCTGTGGCTCCGGAAACACTACAGAATAGCTTCCTGAACCCTCACTGGGATTGAGACCCTTTACCACAAAGCCAGGAAAATTGGGTGCTGAGCTGCACACATCACCTATAGCCACTGGCTACCCAAGATACTGAGAGAACCCAGAACGCAGATGCTGAGGGATTATCAGGGTTGCAACTCCAATGTGAATGCAGGTATCATTAATTCTTTCTTTCAGACTTCAGATTTGGCCACAATTAGCCAATCCTTATTCTTTATCAATTGAATGACACCTTTAGTGAAATCCCCAAAGACCACCTTCCGCTCCACAAAGCTTTCTTTACACCATCCAGAACAATCAAGGAAGGGGAGATAGATATACATCTTTGGGGGTTCTCTGGTATAGCCACTAAGTAGCAGGTGCCTTCTCAACTTCTCAGCCTGGACCTGACTGAGCAGCTGTTC
>PVKM010020321.1:0-23460 GCA_004027735.1 Carollia perspicillata | reverse complement strand
CCTTCAAAGCAGCCCCTGGGTTGTGAATTTATCCTTCTGCCTGCTGTGTGAGCTGTGCTGGGTTCACACTGGTTTTAATGGTTCTCACTTATTAACTCGAAGCTGTGGCAAAGCTCACATCACAGAAGACCTTGAATAAGGGGAAAGGGCTGCAGGCACAATACTTCGTCTCTGCCAAACACAGGGCCGTGTCTGGACACTGTGGCTGTCTCTTTCCATCTCAGGAAGTGAGGCTTTGCTCAGTCCTTGCAGATTTCTGTGGTCACTTTGCAGAGTTACTAAAACCATACAACCCTGTATAGAGGCCCCCTCGGGCCCTGGTTTAGAGTTTATTATTTTGCTTTTTCTTGTCATATTTACTGATTAGTTAAACACATGAAATTGTGCTAGAGTGACTTTATCTGACATATTTAGAGGGTACAAAATAATGGCTTCAATAGCATCCAGTGCTTTTGAAACATGCTTGGAGAAGTCTTGCCTTGAGGAGAATTTTAAAATGGATGTGTGAAACATTTATAAAAAACCTGCCACTAACCCTGGAGAGAATTTCATACCACTCATGAGTGACTCTAGGTCATGTTCTTCCCTTTACTTTGAAAAGTAGTGTTTCTTGTTTATTTTTCTAAAAATAAAAGCAAAATGATATGCATTATAGAAAATTTGGAAAATATAAAGAAGTATACATATGAAAATTAAAATCATCCATTTTTCCTCCAGTAGGACAGTAATTACTGTTGACATTTGGCTGTTTATTCCTCCAGTCTTTTTCTGTGCTTGTATAATTGACATACATTTGAAAATAACCTTTATAAATATACAGTATTTAAATTTATACACTACTTCCCCACAACATGGTAGCATTTCCTGTGTTATTAAATATTCTTTAGAAACAAGATTTATAACCACTGCATCACAGTCTCCGATAAAGACTCAACACAATTCATTTCATCACTACCCGCTCTCTCAACGGTTCCCTTTTAAAAACGTATGAATGATGCCGTATGGCAGACAGATCAATATTTAACTGCAGATTTGAATGTGTCCTGAGCATAATGACTAGCAAGGGGGACTACCGAGTCCCAGGACACGGGTGTTTTTGAAGTTCTGGAAACACATTGCCACACAGTGGCCTTAGGGAAGGTAAGGCCCCAGTCACAGTTCTGGGACCACTGAATAGTACCATTAAAAACTGTGCATGTGTCAGTCAGAAATAGCTCCCTCTGCGGTGGTTGAAAACATGTCCGCGGTTTCTCTACCCCCTCCCCTGGAGCGGTGGGATCTAGCCCCCTCCCCATGAGTCTGGTGTGCTCTCAGAGACTCACTTGTCATCGGTGTGATGCCAGCGCAAGCCAGGGATGTGATGAGGAGTCATCTCCCGGGTTCCGTCAGAAGAGGCCACCTGGTTGCCGCGTGACACATGCTCACAGCCAGCTGTCCTGTAAGAAGTCTGTCTACCCCAAGACTGCTGCTGGAGAACCCACATGTGGAGGTCCCCACCCACGGCCCAGCCGAGCGCCCAGCCCACAGCCGGCACCAGCTGCTGGCCACGAGAAAGGCTGTCTTCTGTCGGTGGTTTATTCATATCACTTGCTGACTTTTAAATTTAGCAATGAGTGTTCTCCTTAGGGATTAAAAAATACTTTTTGGTTCATTTAGAATAATTATAACACTGGCTGAGAATACTTTTCTGAGTTGCCATTCACCTGAATTTCCTTTAAAATGCTATTTTGGAAATCATAAACTTTCTGTGTGGTCAGACTTGTTAAGTGTTTCATTTGGGACCTTAGTCTTTTCTAGGTTAGAAAATGCTCCTCCCACAGGGCAGCTGTTCACCTACATTTCTGTGCAGTTTTTTCTTTCCTTTTCTTTTCTTTTTGTCCCCCCACCCCGGATCCTCCCTCCTTTCTTTCCCCTTTCTTTCACATTTAAAACTTAAATCTGTCTATAGCTATTCTGATATTTGCTAATAATTTGGGTCGACAGCCAAGTTTTCCAGTATTATTTGTTGAGTAATAAACAATTCCTGAGTCATTACATTATGCTGCTTTGTTTTACTGTGACATACATATGCACACATGTTCTAGAGCCCATTTTAGGGCTTTCTGCTCTGTTCGATTTGCTCTTGGTCATTGTTCCAGTGAGATATTGTTTTAAATTCTAATTGAATAAGATATGCATCATTTTTTGAATTCTGAAATATTCTTAGCTATTCTTCATGGTTTGTTCTTTTAGAAGATCTTTAAACTTATCTCTTGAATTATGTTCGTCATATGAGTTATGGGGAAAGAACTGACATTTAAAAAAAAATTTTATCTATTTATTTTTAGAGAGAGGGGAAGGGATGGAGAAAGGGAGAGAGAGAAACATTGATGCCTCTCACATGCATCCTGACTGGGGACTGAACCCACAATCCAGGCATGTGCCTTGATTGGGAATTGAACTGGCAACATTTCATTTTGTAGGATGATACTCGACCAACTGAATCACACAGGTCAAGGTAAGACCTGACATCTTTATAGTACTTTTGGACTGATGCCTTTCTCTATTTATTCTGACCTCTTTTTCAGCTCTCACAAGTTTTATCATTGTCACATACTTTTCTTATTAACATTATTCCTGAGTATTATTATAATGAGCTGGGTTTTCTATTGTCTTTTTAGTTCATTAATTCTAGTATTATAAAAAAGCTATAATTTTGTGTATTTATTTTATATCTGGCCCCTTTGATGAACACTCATTTCTATTATCAATTGCTTTTCTTGATTTTTCTGACTATATAATTATATTATTTATGCATGGAGTAATTTTATCTTGTTTTACAGTAATTTACTAGTAATTTACTGCTTATTTCTTTTTCTTGTATTATTGCATTGGCTAGTCCTTTCAAAACCATGCTGGCTAATAGAGGCTATAGGGAACATCTGTGTCACAGATAAAGAGTTATTGATCAGCAGCTAAAGAAATACTAGAAAAATCCCCACCAGACTGCAACCCCTATCTGATTAAACTTGTTTTTTTCAAAGCCCTTACCTGCCCTTTACTTCTCCTTATAAAAAGATCAGCTTGAGATGAGATGTTAAGATGATTTTTAGTGTACATAACTCACAGTCTTCTCAGATCAATGGCATCCAAGTGAAGTGTGCATAAAGATTCAATCCTTGTCTCTATGTATTGGTTCTTGTAGTAACAGGCAGCACAAACACCAACTTTCCAGTTTTATTTTTTGAAGGTGATCATGAAGTGCTATTTATTTGATCTATTGATGTGACTATTGATCCATTAAGAAATATATAGTAATATTAAACCATCATTGTAATTCTAGCATAAACTTAACATAGTAATAGTGGATTGTTAATTTAGTTGTATTTGATGATATTTTACTTAGAATTTGTTTTTCACCTGTATTCATAGTGAGGTTGAACGTTAGTTCACTATTTGTGTGGATGTGTGTGACATGGTCACTGCCATGTGGTCACTGCCATGTGGTCACTGCCATGTGGTCACTGCCATGTGGATGTGTGTGACGTGGTCACTGCCATGGTCACTGTGTGTGCATGGTCACTGCCCTACCTTTTTTAATCTCAGTAGTCAAAAACTTTTTTAATGCAAATCACCTAGTAAGAATGAAATGCAGAATAAAATGTAGGCTTTTTTCCATGTCCTCCAGGACCAACTCTTTGGCCTATCTCCTAACTCTATCTACATGGAGTCCTGCAATGCAGCCACACTGACCTTTTTGCTGTTTCATAAACAGACCAGACTCGTCCCTCTTCAGGACCTTTGCACTTGATCCTTCACCTTTGCATCACTCATTTCTCATTTTATCTAGGCTTATGCTCAGATGTCCCTTCTTCAGAGAGTTCTTTTTAGACAACCCTATTTAAAACAGCCTGCCAATTTCATTCTAATATTTTGATCTTTTATCCTGCTACATTTTTCTTCATAATACTATCTGTATTTGATATCACATTTTATATCTATATGTTTATTTGATATTTTCTATCTCTATCATGGTGATATCAACTTGGGGGAGAGGGGTGTGCAGAGAGAATATGTCCATCGTATCTATATCACCAGGGCCTAGCAGTCTGCCTGGCACATGGGAAGTGATCAATAAAAATGTTGAGTAGGTGAATTAGTGGATTCTCCATAAAAATATTTATTTGCTATTGGATTCCCTATTGTACTCTCCAACTACATAGGAGGCCCAGTGTCCATACTTGGGTGAAATGCAACATGTCTCCCCTTCTTGCCCAGGTCCTCTTCCCCCACTCTTGTCCATTGCTCTGAACAGTGACTTCGTAGTTGCCCCGAGTCATTCTCATGGGTGCCCCACCATCCCCGTGCTGTGTCTCCACTTCAGGTGGGTCCCACTCCTCCCTCAAGGAAATTTAACTGTTCCTTGCACCTTTGCTGGGCACTGGCACATCCCTGGCACCGCTGCCCATCGTGGCTCTGCTGCCTCCTCCTCTGAATACCACCGCTCATGCCACTACCAGGGTCACATGACACCATGGTCATTTCTGTGCCCTTCACAACTTCCAGAAGGCAGGGACTTGGTCTCCCCACTTATCTGGTGATTATCAGAGAGTCTGTATCATGTTCTATGTTTTGGGAACCAATATGAAGCCATCTAGAGCAGGGCTTTAGCATCCCATAGACCTGGATTTGAGCACTGGTTGCTAAGCACTAGCTGGAGAACCTGGAGCAAACCACAACCTTGGTGGACCTCCAGATTCTTCTTAATCTATAAAATGCAATAAAAATGTAAGTATCATCATCATCACGCTTTTAAAAAGATGACGAAGAGGCCAGCCCATGCTGTCAAATATACCCATTACCTCCTGGCACTCCTCTTCGCTCCCCACCCTACACTTCACCTCCAGCTGCACAAACACATTGTACTTTTCTGTGCTACTCCCCACACCTGTGTCTTTTTGCTCATTCTCTCCCTTTTGCTGGGAGGCTCCTTTCCATCATCTTGCCCTGGCCAGACTCCTCTACACATCCTCTAAGAGCCAGCTCCGGAGCCGCCTCCTCAGAAAGTTCTCCATGGTCGGCCTGCCCTCTTCCAGCACCCCCAGACACCTGGGGCTGTGACGGGTACCTGGCTAACACTCACTCACAGTTCACAGGGCGTGGCTCTGTCTGCGCACTGACCGCTCTGTTGCTAGGTGGTCTGTCTCCTTGGCTAGCCTGCTAGCATCTAAGAGGCAGGGATACTGTCTTACTCGCCTACATTCCTGGTACCAGCACCATGCTGGGCCCTTGGAAAACTTAGTGACCGTTTGATGCACTTCGGTGAATTGCATGGATTGGACTGAACACTATTTCTCTATTGGGGGGGTGGGATGCTCTTTGGGGGTGTGGGGAAGAAAAGCTCTGATGACCTGATCAGGCCAACCAGCAGCATCTGAGCCCGTAACTAAGAGGAAGACAGACTGGGGAGCCAGGCTGCCCTCATCTTTCAGACGGGGGCAGTCTGGTCTGGAGGTTTCGCTTTAAAAGTGGAAATGGCTCACCCTCTCAGGGCAGCCCTGCCTTCAGAGCTGGCCCCATCTCTTTTTTTCTGATGAGGACGGCCAAGTTCAACAGGCAGCAGGGATGGATGCAAAGACACACATGCCACATCCAGGCAGCTACATGCTCCCAGCTCAAAACAAGGCCCCACTGAAAGGATCAAAGGCGGCCCATGGCCAGGCAGTGACAAATTTATGAAGTCCCGTCATCCACATGAAAACATTGTGTATTTTAATCTGCCCAGTGGAAATAAATCACTCTCAAGTTTCTGTGGCAGGAGTTGCAAGTCAGCTACACTTCTCCATAAAGATGTAAGGGATCCGTTTCCAGTGAGTTTTACATCTTTCAGAAAATAAAGGTTTCCTTCGCCGTGGAGCCATCTAAAAGCACCTTTGTATTCCCCCTTTCACCGAAAGTCCCGCACATGTAGCTTTCAATGAGTATACAAGCTTTGTTATTACACTGAGATTTACAAACAAAACTGTTGGCACAGGAAAGCCTGTGGTAGGTAGGACAGACCACCCGTAAGTACGCATATGAAAGCCCAGTTGGAAAATCTCCTTATGTCAGCCAAAAGTGTGACTGCATTTCGAAAAACTTGGCTGTTCTCTTGGTGGTCGAAACAGGGAACCTTTTTGTTCATTGAATGCTGAAAAAACAAGTATGCCAAAGAGTGCCTTTTCCTAAAGGGTTTCAAAACTCCTTGCTATTTTTGACTCTTTCTCTCTCAGGACTTGAGAACATTCAACAAACGTGAATCAGAGATGTTTTATTGTTCCGTGTGTAGTCGGAGATTTCAGGCCGTGGCCAACCAGTGTGGGCCCATTTGCCCGCCATGTGGTGTTCAAAGAAGCCTCATCCTCCCGTGTCCTCTGGCCACAGGCAGGGACGAGGCTGGATGTATTCGCTTCGCTTCTTGGGGGAATGGGAGAGAGGCCACCGTGCAGATGGCTGACAGAGGCTTCAAGCACTGTCTGTGGTTAGAGATGACAGAAGCTATTTCTAAGCTCGGGGAGGACTGGCAACTGGAATTGTTACTTAATAACCAACAGGGCTAAGAAATTCTCCAAACGTTACATGTGTGAGATGTCTACATCTATATATCTATATCTATATATCCGTAGCTCTAATGGAGTTTATGTATTAGCTCCATATATAATATGCAATGCTATACATAATGCTACATATACATATGTATGTGGGTATGTACTACTTGATGCAACATACTTGACATAACTGCTCTGCTGTATTTTTGTGTTGCTGCCATGGCCTCTGACGGCCTGCAAGCCACTTTTTCACCAGCGGGAGGGCGAGAAGGGCAGGCTAAGGGCTCCCTGCCTTGTCGTGCCCGGCCCATTCGGGCTGCTATGCAGAAACGCCATGCGCTGGGTGGCTTCTCAGCAACATTTACTTCTCGGGGTTTTGGAGGCTGGGACGTCCAAGATGGAGGTGTTGGCAGATTCGGTGTTGGTTGTTCTTTTTTTAATGAAAAAGTAATTATGTACAAAGTAAAAAACTCTGAGTACAAAAAGCTCTGCAATAAAAAAGAATTCTCCCTTTCGTCCTGGGACCCCATGTCCTCTCCCCATGGCAACCAGTGTTTACAGATATTTTTAAGTGAATCCTTCCAGACCAGCTCTGTGCGTGCACATGCGTGCGAACACAACCTCAAACCAGACGGCCAAACCAGGGGGCAGCGTGCTGTGCTGTTCTCCGCTTCTTTCTCTCTGTGGTGTGGTGGGGGAGCCCCCTTTGGCAGCTCGCGTTCACCCACGTTCCTCTTTCTGACGACTGTGTAGTGTCAGAATTGGATGTAGCACAATGTAATGCAACGGCCCTCACCGGAGGGCATGCAGTTCGTTGCTAGCTTTCTGTTAAAATAAACAGCACTGTTACTTATCTTCCATGTGCGAATATATGTGTGGGAGACTCCCCTAGACGTGGTTTACCAGTGATGAGGGGCATATGCATTGCAATTTCTTATGAGTGTCATTGTCACAGTTATGTTTATTGTTCTGTAGATATCCAAAGAGGCCGCCCCGGTTTCCTCAGCCCCCCGTGGGCCAAGAACACCCCCTGCTCTCCCTTCATCAGGGCAGTGTGTTTCAAACTTCGGTCTTTGCCAATCTGGCGAATGAAAAATTCCACGTTAAATGTTGAGGATTCAAAGACACTCTTTATTGTCTCCCCATTGATATTGTAACACCAGAGAGCTTAAACAGCCCTTCGAGGTCACCTGGTCCAGTTTTCTCAGGGCACAGTTTTACAGAGGAGGAGGGGAAACTGCCCTCCGCAGTGTCAGGTGGCAGTACCGTTCTTCCTGCCCATCCCCTGCCCCCTGCACCAGGGCAGAGCCAGTGAGAGCTGACGCAGAGCCTATGTACACGTCCATGCCTGTGGAGTCGCAGTGCTCCCAGCAAGTGACAGCACCGATGACTGACGCGCTGCAGTTGATGTATAACACTCACTCCATCATCCGTCACTCTTGGAAAAACAGATCATGTATAGGCAGAGTTTGCCGTCACACATCACCTCAGTGGCTTAATACTTGAAATTCCCCTAAGGGAAGTAGCGAAACTTCCGTATGGACCACGTGAGAGAATTTCTAAAAGGTTCCTCTGCTGGGAGAGGTCAGGCATCCCTTCATGGTTTCCGAGGGTACGACTGTAAGTTATGATCCACTGACAGCAGATCCTTCCTAAGGGGAAGGGGTTTTGTTTTGGGGGTGAGGGAAAGGAAAGGTGGGCTGGAGGAGGGTGAGAAGGGAAGGCTAATGGCTCCCTGTCTTAGTCCATTCAGGGAGGCTTATAAACAATGAATACTTATTTCTCACAGTTTGGAGGCTGGGAAGTCCAAGATCAAGGTGGCTGGCAGGTTCAGTGTTGGTGAAAGCCTTCTTTCTGGTTCATGAACAACCACCCTCTCCCCTTGTCCTCACATGGCAGAAGGGATGAGCTCTCGGGTCTTTTCTATCAGGACGCTATTCCCTTCGTGAGGGCTCCACCCTCATGACCTAGTGACCCCCAATGCCCCACCTCCTAGTACCATCACACTGGGAGCTCGGTTTCAACATAGGAATTCTGGGGACACACACATAAAGTCTGCAGCGCTCCCTGAGCAGGCGCCAGAGCCAGGTGGGCAAGGGCTCTAAGGGCTCTAGTGCTGGCCTTTTCTTCATTACTGGTGCCACTTTGGGCAAGCTACCTAACTCCTCCAAGCCTCAGCTTTCCCATCTGCAAAACGGGGACCAGTATCCCATCCACCTTTTACGGTTTCCATGAGGGTAAATAAGATAATACGTGTGGCACGGTGTCCCACTGATCATTGGGCCCGAGGACACAAGAGGGTCTGCACCAGTGTCGTCGTTGACAGCTCCCACGAGTTCATTTCCGCTGGTCATCATCTCAGTGGCCTCTGCCCTTCACTTTTTTTTACCTGAACTTTGTTTTACCCTCAGAATACTCTGCTGGACAAGGCACCATCTAAAATAGGAGTGCTATCAGGGAAAGTTCTCCCTCTTGGAAGAAATAAGCCACACTGTGATGTGAAGACAGGTGAAGGGTGCCGCCTAGAAAGGCCAAGCCCTCTCTGGGGTGTGTGGAACCAGCCCTGGGAGACTCAGGTGGTAGGATGGCGTGTGTGGCCTCAGTGCATCCAAAGGCATCTCTGGGAGAGGGGTGGGGTGTCAGGCTCCCCCCGACCTCCGCGGAGCCGAGCACCCGAGGCCTTGGGGTCTGTGGGCAGCACAGCGCTGTTAGAGCCCGCTGACACCCCCCACTCTCGTCTGAGCTCCGGAGTCAGGCCGCCTACATGGCTGATCGGGGTACACAGGGCTTTTCCAGACCGTAGGGAGGCCCAGGAGAAATGATTTCAGTAAAGATCATCATTCTCACAGCCCACTTTCTCTCTTTCTCTAGGGATGGTATCCAGTCTCTGGTCTAACTCCGCATTTTTGAAACTGGTGATTGTCATTCTTGGCTTTGGGTGTGCAAAGTGTGTGTGTGTGTGAGTGTGTGTGAATGTACATGTGTGCTTATCTCTTCTTTGTAGCTCTTCTCTTTGTACCAGTGAGAGAGCCGGTTTCTAGGAGGTGCTGGTTTCGAGGGTCAGTGGAGGACGTGTTCTTTGTGACCAGCCTGCAGGTTAGGATTTTCATCTTCTGGGTATTTTTCGGCCTCCTCACAAAAACATCAGGTGTTTGGGAAGAGCTGAAAGTGATGCTACATCGGCTCCTTTACTAGAAAAGCTTCCACAGAGTCAGTGTAAAGGTTAGTTATGGGAACAATAGCCCCTTTCCACCTCATTTTGATGCTACACGTTCTTCTAATTTTGCTAGTGCTGCCTCCCCCCAAAACCATCAGGGCTCCATCAGGGAGCTTTGAACCGTGCTTCAGGCACCTGTACAACCAAACACACACACACATGCACAAACACACCCCTGAGTACACTCACACACACGCATGCATAGCATAATGCGGGCACGTCACAGCTTCAGCCACAGAGAATCTGTTGAAACATAGAGCTCCTTCTCATTTTATTGAGAAAATGAAATGTGAAGGGCGTGAGGCCAGTGGTTAATAGACCAGGGCTCTGGAGCGGGCAGTCCCCTCTGTCACTTCAGCGTGTGGTTGCCCCTCAGGGTCCCGTGGACTCATCTGCACCACGGGACACGGGATTAGATGGTGGGGGCCGGGGGCGGAGCCCGTCCATCTGTGGTACCCCGCCGTTCCAACTCCATGCTGTGCCTGTTCCTCCCTTCTGTTTTCCTTATTGGTTTCTTTGGGGGGTGTGGTCATTTCTGCAGACAGAAAACAAAACGAAAGAGGAAAGTAACAACCATTTTCTTTGTATCACCTCAGATTTATGGGTTGACTTGTGTATCTAGTATCTCTTTCTCTCCTTTGCCCTCTGTTAAAAATCATGCTGTCGATATGGTAAATGCGATGCGTGCTCATGTTAAACAAAAGCACACGCACTTGACACAGGAAAGTACAAAGAGGAAAGTTAGAATAATGAAACCCTGTCTCCCTAAAACAAAAAGTCTTAACATAAAGTGAACATGATTTCTGCCCTGTGTACATATAACAGTATTGATAGACGTTAGGTAGATGGATAGAATAGTTTATGAAAAATGGATTTAACCCGTGCATATTCTTTTAATGACAAGTAGTTAAGTTTAACTTTGAGTTTTAATGAAAGGAAATCTGAATTGAAATAGAAGGTTTTGCAGGACCACAACATTTTTTGTACATGATGTAATATTATTTTCTAAAAGAGTTCTCTAAGGCTAAAAAATTATTTCTAGCCTTTTTAGCTCCTATAACTAGAAGGTCCAGGAGTAAGCATTCATTCTGGCTGCCGCTGGGCCCAGGAATGGTGACGAGGGTACCGGGTCTCTGTATCTTGCCCTTCGCTTGTAGCTCTCACTGTTTCCTTCTGGTTTGTTTCGCACTCCCACCGGCTTCCGGTGGCTGCAAGTGTCGCCCTGGAAACGTCACGCCGACACCAAAGGGAAGGTGTTGGCGGCGTTGCCCGCAGGTCGCAGGTTGGAGTCACTGCATCTTCTCTAGCCGCATCTTCTTGTTTTTGACAATACCGGCTTTCTTCTCTAAAAGACAGGTGCGTTAGTGTTCATCGTACATTTTCCTTTCTCTCTTCCTACTAGATACGGATTTTTGATAATTGCTGTGTTTATGTCATCCAGATTTAGAGCACCCACATGCATGATCATCATTCCCATAGTTGTTGGTTTGACGTAGTCGTGAATCTGGGGCTGACACTGCCAGTCATTTCAATACGATGCTCCACTCCTGCTGTCTCCATTTTGATTTATCACTCATGGGGGCACCTTTTTCACGAAGTGTTCATCATTACTGTGTACCGGATGGGTTTTTATGTTGGAGATGGTCTCCACGTGGCTTTCATACTTGAACCGTCTCTTACAGAGCTGAAATTTGCTTGGGGTGCTTTCTTTCCTTTAGGCACTTGTCGCTGTGCCAGTGTCTTTTGACACTGAATTTTGCAAAAGAGAATTCTGAGGCCACCTGATCTCTCTGCCCCCAAATAGGTGCTTTTTAAACCTGCCTTTTTGCTTGAAGAATTATTTCTTTTTTCCTTTAAGTCTAATACCATAAATAGGATATGTCTGACTGTTAAGGCCACTCCCTCGAATTTCCGTGGAATGTGGCATGTTCCTTCAGTCAGTCAGTGGGGTTCGGTCTGTCTTCATTTTGGAACACCTTCATATACAGATGTAGCTAAATGGATACACATATGTTATAGTCTTTCTTTTGGAGTACTAACTATTTTTATGTTGGACTGCTTTTCTCTGACTCCTCATTTATTCGCTTCTTTCCTTGCTTCAAAATCATTGTGGATTTTTCAAAAGCCCTGTCTTTAGGTCCATTATTTCACATCTCTGCAACAGGAACAGGAGTCTGCACTTGACACTGGCCATTTCTGGGACTCTTCACGCCAGGTTTCTGTCTGCTGTCATTTCTCTTTAGCCCCAAGGACTCCCTGTGGCTCAGCACAGCGTGTAGAGCATGTCTGCTAGAAATATGTTCTCTCAGCTTTTGTGCATCTGGAACTGCCTTTATCTGGCTTTAACTCTTGAAGACTGTTCCACCGGCATGGAACCCTAGATGGACGAGGTTCCTCCCCTCTCCCACTCAGCAGTTCGAAGGGGCCATCTCGGCACCACCTCACCTGCACTGGCTCTGCTAGGCAGTCGCCATCAAGTCACCGTTGTGCTGAGCCTGGGGTTAACTTTCCCCTACATTTATCTTCCCTTGAATTTGCTGAATCCCTTGCATAGGTTCATGTTTTACCGAATGTTGGGAAATGTGGGCCTTCACTCCCTCGAGTATGTTTTTGAGCCCTTTCTCTCCCTGTTTCCCTTTGACGCTGTAATTCTAAATGAGCCTTAGACTGTTGGATGCTGCCTCGCAGGTCACTCAGGACTGATGAGTTTTCTCCCAATATTTTAAAAGGATTTTATTTATTTATATTTAGACGGGAAGGGAAGGAGAGAGGGAGAGAAATATCAATGTATGGTTGCCTCTTGTGCGTCCCCTGCTGGGAACTGGCCTGCAACCCAGGCATGTGCCCTGACTGGGAATTGAACTGCGATCCTTTGGTTCGCAGGCCTGCGCTCAATCAGCTGAGCTACACCAGCCAGGGCCAATTTTTTCTCTGTTATTCAGATTGGACTGTTTGTACTGATTTATCTTCGATTTATGGGCTCTGCCTTTGTGCGTACCTGAGACATCCAGGGATATGTCGCTTCACATGCTGCTTGAGCCGGGTGCTCAAATGTTGTCCCTGGGACTCAGTCTCCCTCACTCCACCCCTCACCTGTACCCTCAGCAGAGTGTGAGCCCCATCCTCAGCTAATTCCCACCTCGTGGTGGAAAGATGGTCACCTGCACCTCCCTTGGGTCTGGGTTCGAGTCCAATAGGAGTATGAGTGAGTGAATGCATCTCAGTAGGGCCTCTGACTCTCACTGTGTCTGGCTGCATCACCACGCCCTGGACCGTCGCTGGGCTGGGGGAATGGGACCCTCATCAGCAGGCCCGAGTCAGTGCCATCCTCCAGGTGAGGCCTGGAGTTGGTGCCACCGACATGCATGGATCAATGGTGCAGAAAGAAGCTTCCCACAGGGAAACTGAAGTAGTGTCCATGGAAGATGGGTCACCGGACTCCAGACGACCACAGGACAACAAATGTTCTCTGTCACAAAGTAACGTGTCGGTGGAGAGCCTGGTTGGCTGGTTGGTTGGTTCCAGGTATGTTAAAAATCGAAGGTCCTGAATGCCACTAACTCTCTACTCATCGGCCGACCTTTGCGGTTTCTCAGGACCTAGAGGAACCACCCCAGAAGAGTCTGCGTGAGTTCCCCAAGCAGACAGTCAGGACACTCACAGACAGTGTGGATGCTCTTATGGCCCGTCTGCCATTTGCTCTCTATAAATGTGGATTATTCCCGGTGCATTTGAGGTAAAACAAGTGTTGAATTTTATAAAATAAAAAAAAAAGTATTTTCAGGGCATTAAGATCGGGCATCCACATAAAAATATTTAATATTCTGAGCCAAAGATACAATGCTAGGGCCAGTGGAAGCCGAAAGGGCTCCGGGCGGCTCATGCCGTTCCCGCTTGCTTTGCTCTGTCCATTTGTTGGGTTTCGTTTTGTTTGGTTTTGTTTTTGAGAAATGAGACTTGACTCTGGTGCAGTCCGTTTCTGCATAGCTTTAAATCTTCAGGGAAATAGGCAGGAGAAAAGGACTTGAGAACCATGTCTGGAGTTGGGTTTTAGCAAGCCAGACAAAATGGGGAAGAGAGTAGGTCGAGCCCCTTTGCTACATCATATGGAAAAGAATGATTCTGTAGGACAGGGCCAATCCAGTGGGGTGTAGTCTTTCTTTAGGGTGCTTTACTTTATTTATGGCCTCTGTTTCTTGTCACCTCTCAGGTTGTCTGGGAACTTTTAAGGCAAATGTGCAGACTGACCGCTGTCTCGTAATCAAACTAAGCGGTGCTGCCCGCTTGGCCTGGATCGTGCTGTCCTGGTAGATAAAGGGGTCATCACGTTATTCTCACATCTAATCTTTAGAAGGTCAAAATAAAATCAAATTCCACATCCAAAGAGTTTCGTAGGCCTTTTACCCCAGGTTGATGTATGAGACCAGTATTTAATTGGATACTTGCAGGATTAAGTACCAGTTTGAGACCTTCAAAGGTTTTTTGGGTTTTTCCCTCCCTCTTCTTAAGCGTCTCACTCATGTTCTGGGATATCTCTTTAACCAGCACACTATCTTCGGTCCTTGAGGCCTGAAGAAAGCCGATGACTAATGCTTATTTTTGCAGGCTTTTGCAGCAGAGTCTCGGGATTGGCGGTCCCTCTGAGTAGAGGGCAGTACAGATCTGAGTGTCTCCCTGTGCACTGTGAATTCTCACGGGTTTCCAAATATTATTTGTACTCAGTTTTATTTAAAAGATAAATATCTTGCATTTATAAGAGATAAGGAAACTGGAACCTAAAAATGTAAAAACAACCTTTTGCAAGCTGCCCAGTACCTAATAGTTTGCAAGCCTTTCCAGGAGACGACGGTTTGCTGGCGCTGGCTGGGCTCCGAAGGGGTCAGCTGAGCCTCCCGTGGTTTCTGTCTGAGGACTGTGCTATTCGGGGGGCCTTTTATTACATGACCCGCTCTCTTCCTGGAAGACAAGTGACACTGCATGATGAGGAAGCAGGCATTGCAGGATGGGTACGCGGTGTCACCCCCACAATCGCCAGCAAGCCTGCGGCCCTAAGGACCCTCCTGGCCCCCAGGCCTGCTCCCTTCTGACCCGGTCTCCAAACTGCAGCTCCAGTGATTTTGAAAAAACACAAGCCTGAACTTGTTGAAACCCATATGAAAACCCAGTGTCACCTTGCCATTGCACGGTTACAGACCTTCCGTGGTGTCCCCTACTCCCTTCGGGATGAAGTACAAGTTCCTTCCAAGTCCCCAGAGGTCAGGCGCCACTGGCTGTGTGCTTTATCTTTGTCATGTGACCCTTCCTCCTGGGGCTACTAACGGAGAAGGCGTCCTCTTCTCTTCTTCCTACCCTCCTACTTCATTTAGGCTCAGCTATTAGCTCCGCCAGGCGGTCTCCCAAACACTCCCCTCTCTAAAACCAGGCCGGAGAGGGGGTACTGGCTCCCATCTTGACCGAAGGTACTGAGCCGCCATCAGTGTGGCGGGCACAGGGCCACATGTGCCTGGCATGTGGTAGATGCCCAGGGCACATTTGCTGAGTGAATCTAAGCACAGTTGACAGTCCTCCCACGGGTGGGGCTTGGGCCAGAAAAAATGGCTGAGATGTTGCTTCCTTTTAAAAGAAATCTTTCTGAAAGAGGTGTCATTTAAGAATTTCTGTGCTTATCTTTTTAAAAACAAACAAACAAACATCCTTCGAGGTCTGTCACTTTACAAAAGGTCCTTCTTGCTCACTAGCTATCACAACTGAACACAAGGTCGTGAAAAGCCCCAGGAATGGTTTACTCAGACTCCAGCTGGTGGAAGCAAATGAATGGACTGCCCACGTTCCGTGGGACCTCTGTTCGTTTATAAATGGTCATGAAGTTTTTCCTCCCTGAGAACATCTCGTCTGAGGGCAGTGGGAGGGGCACTTGGAAACTCTCTGCTGACACATTTATTAACTGAAAATGGTGCTGAAGGAAAATACATGCCTCGTGGAAATGCGGGTTTGTTATCGCACGTATGGGGTACATTTTGCCGAAGCCGGATCATTTCCGAAGCACAAAATCCCGTGCGCACACCAACTGCTGTGTGGAATCTGTTGCTCGGCTCAGCGCAGCAGTGCTGCAGGGGATTCAGTGGAAGGAACGCTGGCCTTTGAAGACCACACCTAACGTTGTTATTGTTGGCATATTTATCGAAACACGTACCGCAGATGACTTATTTCTATGCTCTTTTGCTGAGCTCATGTTTTAAGTCTTGATTTCTGTTCAAGGTAGAGTTTTGTCTTTGGGATCTTATTGGAAAGATTTTGTTCCAATACAAGAATAGATCCTTTTTGACTTTTATGTCTATTAGCAACAGGACTACTCTGGGAACTCCCTTTTTATGGATAAAAGCGTTAGAATTAGATAGCGCTGGCAAGAGAAGTTTTGAGAGTCTCCCTCTCTGAAGTCGTCTCCCACTGTCTTCCCCTCTGTGGCTCAGATCCCAGAGCAGCACCACCTGGGTCAGGGTCATGGACTCACATGACCCTGATCTGGTCACGGCCCTATGACGTGCTACTCACTCCGGCATAGGACTAGATCTCGGATCGTAGCCTGGGTGCAGAATCCTAGGCTAGTGTGAAGTGTGCGTGTGGCTCACGCCATCTGCTCTTCCTCTTCAATGCTGGAGCAAAGGCAGCTAAAGAGGAGCTAAGTCTCTGGCCAGCTGAATGGAAAACCTGTGGTAAAATGAGTGTCTTCCCGCAACACCCAGGTCTCTTTTCGCCAACTCTGGGCCACCTCTCACATGACCAGAGCTCTACAGGGGGCGTGTCCTGGATTTACATCCAGGGAAGAAAGTATCCCAGCAAATTAGATTGTGGGAACCCCTCTCCTTTCATGAAGGACTTTGTGGGAAGGTGGAGGCAAGAAGCGGGGAACTTGGAGCTCCGCCACAGGCTCGGTGCCCAGCAACCCCCTGCCCTTCGCTTGCACAACGGCCCACCCAGGACCCAGTGTCCAGAGGCAACCTCGGTCTCAACTTTCCTCTTTGCTGACTCTCAGGTGCGTCCAGGTTCATCTCAACCATGGGTCTGACTGCTCTGGCCTCCTAGTGGTCGTGATCCGGAGAAGCACTGGGCGATGGCCTCTGCTTGGCACACTTAGGCCTTGAGGGAGGGAATGGCCAGCACACAGGTTCTCAGGGTGTTCCCCCGAGAGGAGCCTCTTCCTCAGAGGAGAGGTTGGAGAACAGAGGAACGTGCTGAGACGAGCGTCCAGTGTTCCCATGCAAGTCTCTAAGGGAGGCACCGTGTCAGAGACCGACATTCAGCTGTCAGAGTCTCCAACTCTCCGGTTCTCCCTAGGGCAGTAGCTGATCTCTGTGTCTTCTGCTGACACCAAATGCAGTGGTTGACTTGCCTCCAGGGGCCATGTTAGAAAAAGACATACTACGACTGGTTCATCCTGTGAACCCCACAATACAGAGGTAAGGAGCGGGGCAAAGGGTCGAACAGCGGAGAGAAGGAAGCCCAGATACACTCTCACTTCCCAGTTCACATTTACTCAGTCACTTGCTCACTGAGAGAGAATAGCCTGTGTTTTTTCATTTGTCATTTTCCCTTCTCCTGCCCTAACCGATTCAGCTTCCACCCCTCCCTGTTTGCCGAGGATTTAACCTGTGTGTAATGTTACTCCATTATCGGCCAACCAGGAGGCCGCGTGATGGCCGGCAGCCTGTCTGTCCCAATCATTCCTGTAATGCCGGTGCCTACAGTGTCTGCTGTTTTCTGTAAACGTGTGTTTGGTGAGATGAAATACTTAGGAAGAGATGATAAGAGAAAACAAAACAATAATAGGGGGGTGTTTTCTAGGGTGAAATCAGTGTAGGAGCAGAGAGAGTGAACCCGACAGCTGAAGCTGAGCAAGGTCAACTTCCCGGAGGGCCTGGGATTTGAACTGGCCTCGGACGATTACATAGGAAGGTGGAGCCCGAAAGACACGAAGACCGAATAAGTTGAGGAAGGGCATAATAACCAGTGATGCTGGCACTCTGGGGTGGCCAGTGGACAAGAATGTTAGAGCAGAAGTCAAAAAAGTACATAATTTACCCCAAAGTCAGGCTAACTTAAAGTAAAATGTTATATTTCCGAAATGCTGGGGCCCTCTTTCTTGGCATTTCTTCTTGTTCCTCCACTCACCCTCTCCGACTTCTCAATTATCTATGAGACTTCTCCTTCTGGCATTTCTCCCGGGTTAGAAACCTATTGGTTTAATGTCCCTGGATAGGACGTGGGGAAGGACCCAGGTGGGAGAATTCCTGAAACTGGGGTTCTCAGTCACTGAGGTGTACTGAGTCCACTGTCCCTGTGGAATGTAGCACAAAAGGTAAAAAAATAAATTAAAAAAAAAAGAGGTGCTTTAAAATAGATGGGGCAAAACCAAAGCGAGTGTGAAAACATTTAATGTGATGTCTTTTTTTAATGTGCATTTAGGGGGGAAATCAATGCATTTTAGACAAGGAGCTATCCTGCAGGAGGGTGGCCAGTGTGGACGAGTGGAATACTCGTGCTGTGAAGACAGCTCGGTTATCGGAAACATGCTCACCAGCGAAGAGTGCAGTCGTGGTCAGAACGTGTCTCGGGCTCTCACGACGCGGCAGATGCCACCATCGGAGCCGCACTTCCTGCGCTGCTATGCAAATCGCGCTGCTGCTAAATTAATAGTTGTCATGCGCTGTGTTTCCTGCTTTCTCGTATCCCTTTCATTTTGGTATCAGAGAGTAGGGAAAAAGGCATACTTCTATTATCAGTCAACTGCAACTGCATGTGTTTCCCCTCTTTTTGGCCAAGCTCTAGTTCACTGACACAGGCTTAATGGAAAGAAATGATAGTACTATTAAAAAATAATTACGGACTTAAAATAGCAGGCTCATTCTGAACCACCACGGTTACAATGGAGATGGGTTGTGATTAGAACCGTGAGTGTAACTGTGAATTATCTTCCTTCTGCTGTTTGGAGAGTGGGGGTGGGATCCACATGCGTTCTGAATATTTTTCCCTTTTAGAATTATTTTTGGCTGGAGACGTGATTTAAAGATAACTTTGCTGTGGCAGGCTCATAAGCCAGTTTCAGGAACTGGGAATCAGTTATCAGTGATTCCCAAGGTGGGTGGGAAGGTGCACCACATATCAGAACCAGCAGGGGCACTTTTATTTTATTTTATTATTTATTTATTTATGTAATCACCACCCAAAGATACGTTTATTGAATTTAGAGGGAGAGGAATGTGGGAGGTGGGTAGAGAGAGAGAGAGAGAGAGAGAGAAACATTGATATGAGAGAGAAACATTAATGTGAGAAAGATCACTTGGTTGCTTCCCATACACGCCCCATCTGGGGATCGAACCCACAACCTAGCTTTGTGCCCTGACCAGGGGTGGGACCTGCAACTATTAGGTGAATGGGATAACACTGCAACCAACTGAGCCCACCGCCAGGGTAGCAGGGGTGCTTTTAAATGAAAAGTCCCCTGGAGCTTCTAACACATAGCTTAAAGGGGACTGGTCCCCCCACTGCTTTCCAGCATGAACAACTGCCATTAGTGGGTTATGGGATAGCTGTCTTGGGAATATACAAGAGTTGACGATTACTAGCTTGAATGAACTTTATAGCTAACAGAAATAGGCCACTGTTACTTAACTCTCATGTCTTCAAGGACAGATTAGCTGCTGATCCCTGAATATTCATTATGTCCTATGTACTTGCCAGGTGCTCACATAAGTAGTGTCCAGTCTAAATACTGTTCTCACTCTATGGAAGGGGAGTGGGAATTAGCAAAGCGTGTGGCCCAAGACCGTCTGCTATGTGTCACTGCAGTGATTCGCATCCAAAGCTAAGTCAGCAAGGTCACTGTCAATTCAAACAGCTGGAATATGGCCCTGTTGCGGACACCTGTCTTTGCCTGTCACCATCTCTATCTTAGGGTACAGCACGCTGACTCTCCTTTGGGTATCATTCCTCTCTCTCTCTCTCTCTCTCTCTCTCTTTCAGTTCATGTGGCTCTAGTAGGGCCATTCTCACTGTTGACCTGAGGATGGACACTCTCCCCAGCCCAGCCAGCCAATCAGCACATGCTCTAACCCCAGCCACAGTGATTGGGCCAGGGATGGGCACATGCCCCCTGTACATGTTATAAGGAATTGGCTTATGTAATAATGGAGACTGACAGGTCCCAAGATCTGCAGTCATGAGCTGGAGGTTCAGGAGAGCCCACAGGTAGTTCCCGGTGGAAAGCCAGCAGGCCTGCGATGCAGGCAGCGTGGATGTTTTAGTCTGAGTCCAAAGGTGTGAAAAGATTCTTCAGTCCCAGCTGCAGACAGGTAGGAGGAGTTCCCTCTTATTCTTGGGAAGGTCGTCCTTTTCACTCTATGCAGGCCTTCAGTGGATTGGATGAAGCCCACCCACACCATGGGGGACAGTCTGCTTGACTGAGTCCATCAGTTCAAATGTAAGTCTCACGCCGAAATACTCTCACAGACACGCTCAGAACAATAGCGACCTGAGCAAGTGTCTGGGCGCCGTGTGGCTCAGTCAGGTCGACAAATGACATTAACCATCGCCACGTTGGAGAGCAGAGCTGAGTGAGGATGCTGTCACCACAGACGACTTGACCGTAGGCGCCTCACATGTGGTCATGCCTCGTTTTCTCCCTCGGGTCACTCCAGCTGCCTGAACCAGGACAACCCCAGCTCCTACCCCCAGCCCTTCTGAGGGAGGAGGGAAGAGTTCTTACTGACAGGAACCCTTTGGCACCCAGTATCTCCAAGTCTTCACGTAACCCCAATGAAGCTGGGAAAAGTGGGAGAGCTGAACAGATGCTCACTGTGGAAAATGTACGTGGAGGCATGATTGCTGGTCCCTGTGTGCGTCCTGCTGAGATCAGGCTCACGGCGTAGCCCACGAGGCCAGCACCTTGTCTCAGGGGGTCCCACACGACGGTACCGATACAGATTGCAGAACTGAAGCGCTTGCAATAGATGTGCAACCCTTTAGTAATTTTACATTTCTACATTGGTCCGTTTTCTAAAGAAAATTTGTTTATTTGATTTTTAAATGTTTTAAATAGAAGTACTTGGCAAAGCAAAATAGCCCTGCGGTCTCGTCCACATCCTTTACAAGTCAACCTGGTTTTTCTGCTGAGATGGTTGGAAAAACCTCGAAACAGCAGAAATTAGGTCTCGAAAGCCTCCTTGTTTCCAGGGTCCCCTTTCAGGCCATCGTTACTGCTCGAATCTACCCTCCTCGATCCCTTTGCACCTGCACACTTTTGAGATCTAGAAATGGGACTAAAAAGGCTCGAATTCTAATTCCTTCCCAAAGTCCTTCAGGCATGTCTGTGAGCTCTGGGTCTGGATTCATTCAGAAGGGCTTACTGCTAAAACTAAGGGGAGCCCCACAAGGGACGAATGCAGGAACCCGTCTCGCAGTAGAACAAGACGCTTCACTTCTGGCCAAAGGACCGTCCTCGTGCTGTGACAAGCCAGGACTTCACTATTGCTTGTTTGTTTAAAACTGCTTGCTGCGTCATCGAAACAGAGAACGTAGGGTGGACGCACATCTTACTTTACAGGGTGTAACTGTAGAGTGCTTTCCTGAGTTCCAGCGACTCCCAAAGCATTACTGAAGTTTTGCTATGCGTCCTATAGAAGGTGTCAAGGGAAAATGGAAACAAACTGGGGGTATAGGCCATGACCTCCTAGAGCTCCCTACTAACGGGGAAGACAGACACAAGGAATTCCACAATGGCTAAGTGTGGGTAAAACCGATGTTGAAGGGAAGAGAAAGTTCCACGGCTGTGGGACTGGCAAGGTGGGTCGCGGGTGTTTGCACTGAGCCAAATGGATACTGATGTGATGCTTGGGAGCCCCACGTACCCCAAGAAAAAGTCCTGCCTTAACGTATTTGCACTGTGCAGAAAGAGAACACTCCCCCTTGTATAAATCAGGTTTGGCTCCTGGGGACATAAAGCCATTCCTTGGTGCCTTCCCAGGAAGCAAAAAGAAAATGACAAGGGTACAAACTGCTGCAATGATTCCAAAGTTCAGGCCGAGCCTCCAGCAGATGCACGCGTTCCCTGGCTATAGGCGCTACCAGGCAGCCGTGTAGACAGGGTGTGCCAGCGGACAGATGGCCAGGGGGCCTCTTTGCAGCCACTGAAAGTGGGAGGCTCCTTCCTTCGGTTAAGAATTCCTGTCCTCAAAGGAAAAAGAAATGCTTCCCTTCCCCATGGCTGTAACAATGAAGCAAGAAACTAACGGCCTTCCCTCCTGGTGCTGCCCGCCCACCAGAGGAAGGCATGATTTTGCCACTCTCCTCCGGCATGGCTTGGCCGGAGATCTGGGAGCCAAGGGCTGGCCTGGAGCATCGGCTTGTTGAGCGGCTGCTTAATGTGCAGGCAGTCTTCAGGCCAAAGGCGGCCCTTTGTCTTAAGCTGCGCAGGGCAGCCTCTGGAGAGGGGAGGAGACCTGGCTGCATCCGAGCCCAGCGTGGAGGAAACGGCTGGAACAACAATAGCTGTAGCTATTGCTTGGAGCGATGACCTTAGCTGTAGTTGCCAGTGACTGGTCTGGAGGTAACGACAGTTCGCACGATTCCTTCGCTCAGGAGGCCGGTGATTAATGCACCGGCTTGAACGTAATTGGACAGCCCTGCTCCTGAAACTGGGTCAGGGCAGGACGGTCCCACATGTAGACAGGCATGACTAAAAGACTAGGACAGATAAAAGCTCGGGCTGCCGAACAGCTGCACACTCCCCTCACTCAACCACTGGGGAAAGGGGCTCCCATTGTGTGAGCGCCAACAGGTGGCCGGCAATGTGCTACACACTTTCATTAAGTGACTTCATGGCGGCTCGTGGCGATGTAGACAGTGGCAGTCTTTATTTCTGTTTGTAGATGAAGCAGAAACACTCAGAGGTTAAAAAGCTGCCTGAATCAGTTTCAATACTCAGCTTGGTAGAAAAACCAGCCTCCAAACCTGTCTCATAGGGTCTTTTCCAGAGTGATCCTTGATGAAGTCGAGACCAGATCTGTTGTGTTATTTATTGTGGCTCCCTCCTTGCTTAGCCCAGTATCAGTTCTCCATAAATATTCATCAAGGAGCAAGGGTTGTGCTTTTGGGCATGCTCTAGTGCAGGCATGGTGCAGCCGGAGACCTGGGACCCTCCATGCAGATGCAAGAACCCAGTAGCCAGGATGTCCACGGGTGCTTACGGACCCTCTCCTGCAGGAAGGGGCCATTGGGGGCCACAGGGGAAGGCGGGGGGGGGGTGGCTGCATTGCCCGAGCCTGGGGGCACTGTTCACAGCAGGAGTACGTGGAATGAAGGTGGAGGACAGAGGGCCCTCACCAGCAAGTCTCTCTCTGCCCGCTCTGGGAAAGCAGGAGCAGTTTCTGTTCTCTGCTTCAGCTCCTGGTAACACACTGTTTGAAGACCAGACGCTGGGGGCTAAACTACAACCAAGGCTTCTCGCTCTTTGGATGTGGAAGCTGAGGTCCGGGTGATGTGCAGTGACCTCCCCAAACTCAACGGAGTGACCAGTGGCAGAGCCCAAACCAGCCCCACATCCCGGGGGGAAAGTCCGGGCCTCCTGCGCCACACCCGTCCCTTCTGAGCCCTGAATTCCAAGGCCGCCTCTCGGGAAGGTGT
>PVKM010020320.1:0-23464 GCA_004027735.1 Carollia perspicillata | reverse complement strand
GTTAGAAACAATGAAAAACCCACATTTAGGTTTATTTGGGATTCCATAATAGGTTCAACAAATAAAGGTCATGAACATATTTTTCTTTTGCTATACTTTTTCTCTGAACACCTCTTTTTGATATATTATCTCATTTAGTAAGTCATCCTTAACAACCTTGTAGAGTAAGACACTAAGATTCTCATTTTGTAGAGGAGGACTCTGAGTCAAAGAGAAGTGCTTGTTTGAGAAAAAATAGCTGTTTGTTGTAGAGCTAGGACTTCTGAGTTCAAGACACTTGCCATTTTGTCAAGCTAATTAATTTACAAGACTATACTGCCCTCAAATCATGACTGTTGTACACTGCCTTTTTTATCTTAAAAAGTTTGTAGAATTAACAAATTTGAAGTGTATGGTATAAAGTTTTAATATTAGCTCAGGTGTTATCTGAAGTACTCTAAGAATTTAATATATTTGAAAAATATTTTTGATATCAGTATTAAGATAGTAATATTTTTATCACCATTTTTTTATACACAGCAATCATCAACTAACTTGTGAATACAAAGGAGAAAGGAGACCTAAAGTGTGTTCTGAAAGTAGCAAAAGCCTTGGTAAGACATCTGATAGAATATTACTCTCTATGGTCCTACCTATGGTCCTACCTCTCTATGGTCCTACCATAGAGAAGTAAGAGTAAGAGAGTTTTGATCATGAAAAAGCAGTGAAAGAAAAGTGAATTGCATGTACAGTTTTTCTTAATTTCTTTCTTAATAGAATAGTATTCATATTATTTAAAAAGTTAACTGTAGGTAATTTAAAATCTGGGGCAATGTCATCTAAAAAGAAGTTCATTTATTTAGACATGACCACTAAAATTTCATATCATATCTTTATGTAAAAGAGAAAAAGATTTTTAAGTTATGATGTTGTATGTTTCCCCTATAATCATATAACAAATTAGACTTTTTATAAAAATGGTTCTTTAGTTTTTATAACAAATGGATTACATTTAATAAATAAATACTTGTTATTATATCCTTATTTGTCTCACTAAAAAAGTAACTAAAACTAGGAATTCAACAATACTTTCCTAGTACCATAAACAAATGGCAAACAATAAGAACTATAAAACTTAGCCGTGTGCAGCATTCCCAATGAGATTATTTTTAAAGTTATCTACCGACGGTACAGGAGTCAGAAAGGCAATGCCTTGTTGAGAAGCGTAGGTTATTGTACTTACTGTTGTACCAACAGGGCCTCATTATTATCGACTTAATGTTTCCTAGGTCAAAACAGAATGAGATATGTTGACTTCATTAGAACAAAACGTTTCCTTCTGTTTGTTAGATAAATTGTCACGGCACTGTAATTTCTTTAGAATAAGATTCTCTGTCTTATTGGTCAAAAGATAATCATAATAAATATTCAAATAAACTAGGGACTCTACACATTATAACAAAAGTATAAAAATATTTCACAGTAACAACAACTCTGGTGTGCTGCCTGGGTGTGGCACATTGTGCAGTGTGAATGGTATGAGGACACCTTTAACTTAGTAGACCTTTATCAAAGTACTTGCCTAGGTTGGTTTTGCAAATAATAAGAAACACAAAGATGAAATAGAGTTTTGATCTTTAAGGTGCTCATAATATTATAGAGCTATCCCTGGTTGGTTTATTTCTGTGGTTTTTTCAAGCAGAATTTTCAAAGAAAATTTCAAAATTCACTTATTCATTTGTCTGCTTAATGGTTTGCAATTTAACTGTCAAGTGTCTTAGGTGCTATTATTCAGATGTTGCAAAATACAACATTTTAAAAACACAGTCCCTGCCCTTCAGGAGGTTGTTATTATTGTCATTTTTATTACTTACTGTATTTCAGTCAGTGCTTACTCAGTGCCAGCACCCACTAGGAACTTATAATTATTGTTTATTCTTTTTTATTGGTGCATAATATATGCCATACACTTTAAGTGTACGATGAGGAATTATGTTTTTTAAAAAGTGGGTAGAATTTTTCTTGGACCAGTATCAGTTCATTATGAAGTTTTCACCTGTTTCTGCTGAAATAAAAAAGTCAGGAAGCTTAATTTATTCAATTTAAAATGTGGTCTGTTTCTAGACCTACATGTTTTTTATTTTGCTTACAAAATCTTATTCATTTAAGAAACAGCAATAGTAGTTGGTAGTGTTTTTTTTTTTTTCTGTGAAAGCCATCTGTTAAGAGCCCATGATTGACTAGGTCAGGGGCAATGACAAAATAAAGCAGAGACAGAAAAGAGATCTAGTTAATATGATTTAGTGATGACTGAATGTAAAAAGTTAGCAAAGAGAGAGAAATCGAAGATGATTCATAGGTTTGCAGGTTGTGCACTAGCATTAAATTGGACATGAAGAATAGGACTTTATCAGATGAACAGGGAAGAGCAAGAGGTCAACAGGGAAGACCAGTTTTTTTTTTCCACACATGTTGACTTTGATGAAATATCCATGGATAATTTATGTACATTTTGTAGACAATTTCTTAGACTTTTTTGGCTTTTCCTATCAACACATACCTTTAATAGGTGAGGTATATTTTTAGTTTAATAAGAAATTAAGAAAAATATTAAGAACAAATAAAAAGAACTCTTATAATTCCTGGTACAGTATTATACTACATATGATAATTATAAGTTAGTTTTTCGGTAGTTATCACAACTGATCGATTCACAGCTATTATAAAAAGAAATTATACACTGCTTAGTTGGCGAAAATTAACAGTGTTTTCATTTTCTTTATAGGAAGTTTCATACCATAGAACATATTGTCAGTCATTAGAATTATTTTTATTTGATTACGATAGGATTGTTGCTGGTTTCACATACTTTCTGACATCGTTTCATTTATCCCTTTTATGTCTTTATTCAAGTGGATATAGATCTACAGGACTCTCCAAAACAAGCATCAAGAAGAACAAATTCAAGGACAGGTATAACACATCAGCCCAAATAATGACTCTTCATTATCACCCAAAATTCATAGTTTACATTAAGGTTCACTCTTGGTGTTGTACATTCTGTGGACTTTGACAAATGTATAATGACATGTATCCACCATTACAGAATCATACAGAATCATTTCACGGCCTTAAAAGTCCTCCATGCTCTATTTATTCATCCCTCCCTCCCCTCTAACCCTTGGAAACTACTGACCTTTTTACCAAATGTTGTATAGTTGGAATCATACAGTAGGTATTTTTTTAATATTTAAAAAATTAAAATTCCAAGGTAATTGAATGTAATCATTCAAGATGTTTTTTGTCCTTTATGGGTGATGGTGGTGGTTGTTGATCGGCATAGGGTCTGATGAGATGTGCCTTACAAGCTGAAGAAAAAGCATGCTTTCTATAGGCATTCGCCATGTACTGGGGAGGGCTGAGAAAAATGGCATTATGCACTACTGCCCAGCACTAACTGTTGGACCATCCTGCTCTCTGAGGTGGGTCCAGATAGGCTCTAGCAATGAAAGGAGACTGTCTCCAGGGGCCCTACTTCATAAAACTGGAATCACAAAGTCTGTCATTATTGTCCTACAATTGGAAATAGGGCCAGAGTCCGTTCCTTACGTTTTGCCGTGCGCAGAGTGCAGTGCCCGTGGACCAAGCTCCCTTGTGATAGGATGGGTAGTTTTCACTGAAGAGCTTGAGAAATTATATTGTGTTCCATCAAAATAAGTATACTCTCTTCTAACTGCTCTTAATGGTAGGAGTCCAGAAAAATCATTCTGTTTTAGTTTGCCATTGTTGGTTTATGGTACTGATTCCACTAGTGATGCCCTTGTCTGTCAGTCTGATGGGGCTTGGTTAGGATTATGATCACTGTAAATAGCAGTTCACTTGGAGATGCCAAATTAAGGTAGATCTCCTTTTTTTTTTTCTTGTATTTGTTATAAAGAAGGAAAAATAAATGTTCTTCATGTATTAATTGCCTACAAATAGTGTCATTCATATTCACTGTAGTATAGTCTTCAAGTGTGGTCCCAAAGTAATATTTTCTAATGAAGCATCAGTCTAGTACTTTTAAACTTCTGTATTTTTCCATTGTTGATTTCAAATGTATTTTACTTTTTTTTTTTAAATAGTGGTTGAGAAGTCTGAAGAAGACTCTTTAAGCAGGTAGGATTTTATGGATTTCTAAATATTGTATGTTAACTAAAGGAATGCAGAGAAAAGAAACAAACATTTCTTGAGTGTTCTGCCCTGGGCTGGACACTGTGTTATGTAATTAACACGTGTTGTATTGTCTCTGCAATAGCTTTGCAAAGTAGCTGTGCTCTGATAGCCTACTTTTCATTAACTAGGCAACTGTGGTCCAGGTACACTGATTAATTGACCCGTGATTCCATAATTAACAAGTGGCCGACCCATGATTTCAGTGTCATCCTGCTCGGTTCCCCAATTCATTCCATTGTCCTTCAGCGTACACTGGATAAGTTTCTGTGTAGCCCTGGCATCAAGACAAACACACAAATCAGTTCACCTCAGAAAGTCAAATCTAGTTGTGTGTTAACTCTGAATTGGAGTTTTCCTAAGAAATCCAGCTAGTCCAAGCATTACTTGACAATTGCAGAGGTAACTAGTACCTTGTTTTTCCCAAAACAATTTTAGGGCACAACTCAGTTAGCTATGGCCACAGATAGGTTTTACCTAAGGAAGACCTAATCAGGCAAATGTTTTTAAGTATAATGATATCTGTTCTTGATATGAACTATTCTTTTGTAAATGAAGAATATCTGTACATAGACCATGTTATGTTGATCAAATTCAGCATCTATATTGAAGATATTTCTAATTGATTTCTCTATTCATTGACTTCCCAGTCTGGTTTTCTCTTCATGCCAGCAACTTTGCCTACTGTATGAGATTTTTTTTTTCTTTTTTACCTGGAGTCCTTTTTTCTTCCATGACTTCTTTGACTTTTAACTTTGTTCTCTGCCCTTTTTGGAGTTTCTTCTCTCATTGTCTTAGTTTTTTCCACTTCTGCCAGCTACGTGTTCTCCGTTTTTCTATGGATAGAATCAAGAGCACATTAAGGAGTCTTAGCAATTAATAAAAACACCCTCTAGTACTTCACCCTGTGTTTAACGTCCTGGCAAACTGGTTGCTAACATGTAGAATTTGAAACTCAAAGAAATTAAAGTGACTTCTTTGGATATGGTAAGTGGTGGAAGCGAGATGTAAATTTAGGTTTCCAAGCCTAGTAGGGACTGGGTGTAGTGAGTGCAGTACAAGAAGATAGACTAATTAGCAGTGAAATCCAAAAGGAACAACACTGGGTTGTGATAGGAATAAGGGTTTTAGGAAAGAGATGAGAGAACAGGTAGGGAAAAGATATCAGAATATTAGGGCTTATGATAAGTTAAAGATAAGTTAAAAGAAGGAATGCCACAGGATGCTGGGAGTTCTTTAGAAAGGCAGATTAAAATAAAGATTTCAAGAGAGTCCTGAAGACGTTGCTGCTCTTTTGTTTGTTTGCCTAATTGGAAAAACTAGCAAAATTCAAGGTTTCTATTGAAAGGTATTGAAATAATTTGGAAAGATTCTCCTTATTGCAAACAGGACTCTGGTATCATCTGTCTGAACTCTTACTTACAGAGTGGGGCTTAGATCCCCTCTAGTTGTAAGGAACTGGAGATTGCTGAACTGTGTAGATCTGTGGCCCAACACAGGTATCTTCTCACCTCTGCCTCGTTTCCCAATTAGCTCATGTCCTTCCCATGTAGGAATGGGGCAGGAGTGGCTGTCAAATTGGTAATGGAGTTGGGTAGTTGATAACATGCCTGTGTTAGGAGTGGATGGCAGACTCCATTTAGCTTATTTTCCAGGAGCAGAGAAATAGAGAACTCTTACTCTTGGTCATTTGAGCCCATCCTTGTTTCAAGAGTCTGTGTCTTCATAGGCTGAATATTTGAAGGTTGGAGATGGTCTCGGAGCATGCGGAAGGTTGATCTGGGAGTGGGAAGGCTGACATCATAACATTCGTTCTGTGACATTTGGACACTTAACATGTAAACATGTCAAGGAACTAACTCCCTCTACTGTTTTTGGGCAAAAGGAAGAAATAGAGTTACCTTAATAAGTTCCTTTCTAAAGAAACTAGACTGCTATTTTTGATGGACATAGATTAGTCTTTGAACCGAGGACAGGACAGACAATGGAGAAGAAACGGTGTGTCTTTCTACCTTGATTCAGGTCATCAGATCTTTTCCAGTTCAGGTTTCAAAAGTCGTATCAGCTATTTATTGGATTTTTAATTCAGCCTTTAGGAATTTTGGTGAATACAGGTTAACTTCAGACTTTGCCATTATATTGGCTGTCACCTTTCATGGGAACTTAGTGTCTTCATTGAATAGTTCATAGGTTGGAGGATGTGGAGGCAGAAATAGATAACTAAAAGCTTTTTTAAAGCAGGCTAAATTTTTATTATATCAAGAAACTTCATTTAATACAAAGAGAGCTGAGCTGACCTTTCACTCACCTTTTTGGTTGGTTTTTTAAAGGAATGAACTCATTTTTGTTGGCTATTTTTATTTTAAAGGCTGTCCAGCAAACCTGACATTGATGATTCATGGCCTACATCAGAAGATGAAGACTTCAATTTTGATACCAAGGTGAAGTGTTCCTTCATGCAATTAATTTACCTGCTCTGAATTTACTTTTGTGTAGCACTTACTCTTAAAATGTAGTATTGGTCTATGTATCATTGTTTTATGTTTATAATGAAAAACTGGCCAGAGCAAACCATTTGAGTAGAAACATGATGCATTGCATATTTTTTTAGCTTTAAGTACTGAAGGTGGGGGCTGAAAAAGAGAAAGGGCTGGAAAATATGCAGTTATAGAAAAATTATAGTGAGGAAAAGTTTCTCACTAAAGACAAGATGGGAAATTTGGTCAAGGGTAAGGATTTTTAATGTGACTTTTAAATCATACCAGCATGATTTTTATAGTATTCATGCCTAAGTGATTCTTTAGTGGATTCAATTACTGTAATAATCAGGAAATCTTGGTGTCTCTCAGTTCTAAAACTATATATCATATAATATATAGGTTTCTTTCTTCGTGGGCTGCTTTTATTTTGGTATCATATAATTGTTAGGAGAGAGTTTTATTTTGTCTAACTTAGGTTCCACATTTGAACTGAAATAATATTATACAATGTGTAAATTTAGAAATTTAAATTGTCTTTCTCGAAAACTGTGTTGCAAAAGGATCCCACTGTGTTTTAAATCATTCCATTAAGAGTCTATTTAAGCCCTGGCTGGTGTAGCTCAGTGGATTGAGCTCGGGCTGTGAACCAAAGGGTCGCCAGTTCGATTCCCCGTCAGGGCACATGCCTGGGTTACAGGCCAGGTCCCCAGTGTGGGCCATGTGAGAGGCAACCACACATCGATGTTTCTTTCCCTCCCTTTCTCTCTCCCTTCCCCTCACTCTAAATAATTAAATAAAATCTTTTAAAAGAAAGAGTCTATTTAAAATTATGTATTTAAGTGAAGAATACATATTTTGCTTAAAATAATAACTAGCTCTAGAAACAGAAATTCTTTTTTTTAAGATTTTATTTATTTATCTTTAGAGGGGAAGGCTTAGAGAGAGAAATATCAATGTATGGTTGCCTCTTGTGTGTCCCCTGCTGGGAACTGGCCTGCAACCCAGGCATGTGCCCTGACTGGGAATCGAACAGCAATCCTTTGGTGCTCAGGCCTGCACTCCATCCACTGAGCTACACCAGCCAGGGCTAGAAGGAGAAATTCTTAATAACCAAATAGTAAAACACCAAATTTCAGAAAATTCACTGTTGCTTTTAAACTTTTTATTTCGATTACAGTTGGCTTTCATTATTGTATTAGTTTCAGGTGTACAGCATAGTGGTACAGCATTTATCTCCCCAATAAAGCTAGTATTCCCCTGACACCATACATAGGTATTACAATATTACTGACTGTATTCCCTATACTGCATTTTGTATCCCCATGACTATTTTGTAACTACTAATTTCTGTTTCTTAATCCTTTCACCATTTTGCTACCTGCCCGCCGTCCCCACCACCACCATTTGTTCTCTGCATCTGTTAGTTTCTTTTTTGTTTGTTCGTTAGATTCCATATGTAGGTAAAATCATGTGGTATTTGTCTTTCTCTTTTTGATTTGTATCACTTAGTACATTACCTTCTAGGTCCATCCATGCCAGTGATTTTTAACTGGTATGCAGCTAGAATTTTTAAAACATGCAATACCCAGCTATTCAGTCAGGGGCACTGGCCTCTTTTCCCTTAGATTATCAAATTTAAAAAATGACAACCAACACAACAATAGCCATCCGCGGTGAAAGAAGACTTTCATCTTACATCTGAATGATTCCAGTTTTCTGTAACCTCACATAGGGATAGTGTGTACTATTGTTGTTTTCAAATTTGTTATTTAAAGATATAATTTTTTTTTCTAGAATGTCATGAAGCCAAGCTTAACAAAGCTGATGACCGCTATTCAACAATCCCACGAAAACAGTAAGCTACTTGAAGTCTGGCTGTACTTCTGTAATTCACTGATTTGAAGTTACAAATATTTTCATGTATTCTTTACTTCGTTTTAATGTAGCAGAAGCAAAATATGCCATTGTGAGACCAGAAAATAGGACGTTATGTGAAGACAATACTTTTCATAGTGAAAATGAAGATGTGATTGAAACTTTCCCCAAGACATCAGAAAAAGTCCAGGGCTTTTCTCAACCTGCCTTTTCGTCACTTGAACCTCTTCCAAAAGCTTCTCACATGTCCTTAGAAGTCTTTGGTCTTCCAAAGGTAAGTTGATTTGTTATTTTAACTGCTTTTTCCCTATGATTTTTCACATACCATACCCCTGATCCTTCTATAGTAATGAGCAAGACCCCAGAAAGAAATGGAAGTCCTCAAGATCATAACAGGAAACAAGAATAAGAGGAAGTGCAATATATGTACAGGATTGGGATTTACACAGGTTAGTGGGCATATATAAACAGTTCTTACATATGCCCTAATGGAAGGAGAACATTGGAAAGCTACTGGAAAGAACAGGTAGATGAATGTGAGGATATGAAGAGGATGAAGGGGAAAAATCCATGTAAGAAGAGTAAGATGAAAATAAAGATTTAATAAGAGAGTTAAGATGAAGAGATTATAAAAACACAACAGAAATAGAGGGCTTAAGTTAAGGCAGGAAGTCATTAGATTATGAAATATGATAGAATAATTTTTTATGCAAATTAAACAAAGAAGCCCAGGTAATGAAAAAATTGCTCAGTCTCTTCTGAATTACTTATAGCTGATTTTTATGAAGAACCAAAGGAAATTTTAATTGTAACCTTTCTCTGGTTATTAAAGTTTTAATTTGAAGTTGTTTTTTTAAGTCCTCACCTTTAAGTTTAATAAATTGACATTTTGTATTTTACCTAATAAAACCTGAGTTCATAAATAATGCAAATTGAAATCTGTTTTAGGCCTATTAAGATTTATTATGAATTATGAATTTTTGCCATTCTTTTTGTTGTTTCTGACGTCTTACTGTTTGGTATATACTCAGCTTTCTAAATTAACTCGTCTTACACTTTGGTATAATCTGGGTAGGTGTTTTAGATCGTTTTCTTTTCTTTTCTTTTTTATTTTTTGCCTGTAAAGAGAGAAAATAAATAACCATGTTATATCATTTTTTTCATTAATTAAAATTAAAAATTATGATTATGGGGGACTTTTCATCTAGATAGTGGCATACACAGACATGGCTTGCTTCCTTGCACAACCATATCAAAATTACAACTAAAATATAGAACGGTCATCACTCAGAACCATCAGATATTTAGTTGAGTGGAACTTTTGACAACTACAGAATTAAACAAACCACATCCATCCAGACTAGTAGGAGGGAAACCAGCATGGAATGGGCTGGTCCCACACCCATGTGTGGCGGATAAAAATTCAGAAGGGATGTCTCTGGAATGAGGAGTCCCAGCCCCACACCAGGCCCCCCAGCCCAAGCTCCCAAGTGCCTGGAAGATAAGTACCCACAACTTCTGGCTATAAAAATCAGTGGGATTGAGTCGGTGGAAAAACTTTTGGAGCCCCAAGCAGTTCCTCTTAAAGAACCTATACACAGAACCTATTCACCTACACAGACTCAGTCCCTCTGTGTTCCAGCACTGCAGTAACAGCTTAAAAGGCGGCAGTGGCATACAGGGGGAAAGGGAAGTGCCTGGCATCGAGACAAGCAGAGGCCATTGTGTCTTTTCTGAACCCTTCCCCTACAGAGCCACAGAGCCAGCAAGCTGGTGCCGTATCTGAGACTCCATCAATCTGGCTGACACTGTTTAACCAGCCTGGAGATCCCCAGAGACTCCACCAGACCCAACTTACATGTCAGCCCACACTGGTTTTCCATTTGAATGGCTGGTTTTGGCTCATGCTTCACAACTTCCTAAATCCTCTCAAACAAACACTAGCTGGCCTCAGTAAGTTTCAGGCCTAGCACTAGCAGCAGCAGCCTACGTTCACAGCTTGGCTTTGCCTGGGAATCTCCAAGCGCATCACAAGTATCAGCCAGCTCAGATTGCTTTATAGCTCAAGCAGGGTGGCCCAGGGCAAAACATGGGTGGGAGCTGACTTTGGCCTGAACCACCTGGGAAACCCCAGGGCCTGCACATCTAATGGGCAGCTACAGTCTACCCCCACCACCCTGCCTCTACACAACTGATCCTCCATGGAGGGCAGAGGTTGGTGGTCAACGGTCACAGCCAATCCTTGCAGCTGACTGGCCTGGGTAAATCTCTCCCACTGGCCTGCCAACAGCAATCCTAACTGTAAGAGGAGTCTATGTTCACCCCACATGAAGGGTACACTGAGAATACCCAGCTTGGGTGATAGGGAAGTCTTTGCCACTGGATCCTACAAGACACCTACTACTTTAGGCCACACTACCAAGACATGGAGTCAGAGCAGTTCTACCTGATACATAGAAACAAACACAGGGAGGCTGCCAAAATGAGGAGACAAAGAAACATGGCCCAAACGAAAGAACAGAATAAAACTCCAGAAAAAGCTAAACAAAATGGAGATAAGGAATCTTTCAGATGCAGATTTTAAAACATTGGGTATCAGGATGCTTAGAGGAACTTAGTGAGGACCTCAGCAGCATCAAAAAGATCCAGTCATAAATGAAGGATACACTAATTGACATAAAGAACAATTTACAGAGAAACAACAGTAAAAGCTGGATGAAGCTGAGAATCAAATCAATGATTTGGAACATAAGGAAGTAAAAAACAACAAATCAGAAGAATAAGGACAAAGAATCCAAAAAAGTTAGGATAGTATAAGCAACTTCTGGGACAATTTCAGGAGGTCCAACATTCACATCATAGAGGTGCCAGAAGAAGAGAAAGAGCAAGAAATTGGAAATCTATTTGAAAAAAAAAAGAAAGAAAACTTTCCTAATTTGGTAAAGGAATAGACATGCAAATCCAGGAATCACAGAGAGTCCCAAACAAGGTGGACCCAAAGAGGACCATACCAAGATACGTTCTAATTAAAATTCTGAAGCTGAAAGATAAAGACAGAATCTTAAAAGCAGTAAGAGAAAAGCAGTTAGTTACCTACAGGGGAGTTCTTAAAAGACTGTCAGCTGATTTTTCAAAAGAAACTTTGCAGGCTAGAAGGGATTGGCAAAAAATTCTGAAAGTCATAAAAACCAGAGACCTACAGTCAAGATTGCTCTACTCAGCAAAACTATCATTTAGAATCAAAGGTCAGATAAAGAGCTTCTCAGACAAAAAAGACTAAGGGAGTTCATCATCATCAAACCATTATTATATGAAATATTAAAGTGTTTGTTTTAAGAAATAGAAGATCAAAAGTATGAACAATAAAATGACAATAAACATATACCTATCAACAATTGAATCTAAAAACAAACCAAGCTAACAGGAAGAACAGAGACAGAATCATGGATACAGAGAGCATCTTGATGATTGCCAGATGGGCGGGGGGTGTAGGGGAATAGGTGAAGAGGTGAGAGGGTTAAGGAGTACAAATAGATAGTCACGTAATAGCCATGGGGATGTAAAGTACAATATAGTAAATGGAATAGCCAAAGAACTTATACTCATGACCCATGGACATGAACAATGGTGGAGGGATTTCCTGAGTGAGTGGGGGGTGAGGGGTGGAGGGAGGCCAAGGGGGAAAATCAGAACAACTGTAATAGCATAATCAACAAAATATAATTTAAAGAAATAAAAATGGAATTTATGATTATATAAGAGATTCTTAATCTCTCTTCATTAAATTTTAAGATGAAATGCTCCTAAGGAAAATAAAAATTACTTTTTTCTATAGAGATTCATTTTTTAAATTGTTTATAAATGTATGATTCCTTTTATATGAAATTTCCAGAATAAGTTAATCCATAGAGACAGAAAGTAAGGTAGTGCTTGCCTGGGGTTAGGGATGGGGGGAATTGGTAGTATCTGTTTAAAGAGAATGGGGTTGGTTTCCTTTTAGGGTGAGGAAGATGTTTTGGAACTAAAAGTGATGGTTGCACAATATGTGAATGTTAAATGCTGCTGAATTTTTCACTTTAAAAGGGTTAATTTTATGTTTTGTGAGCTTTACCTCACTAAATAAAGAATACTGTCATAATAATAGTCAATTAAATTCAGATAATATTACATTTTATTTTATTTAGCTTTAGTTTTTAAATTACAGTTGACATACAGTGTTGATTATTTATTTCATGTGTACAGCATAGTGGTTTGAGAATTATATAATTTATAAAGTGATCTCCCTGATAATACTAGTACCTGCCTGGCACCATACATGGTTATTACAATATTACTGACTATATTCCTTATTCTGTACTTTGTATCCCTGTGACAGTTTTGTAACTTTCTATTCCCTTCACCTCTTTCACTTACCCCCGGCTCCTCTCCCATCCAGCATCCCTTCAGTTTGCTCACTGTATGTATGAATGTGTTTCTTCTGTTTTCTTTGTTTATTTTGTTCTTTAGATTCCACATATTAATGAAGTCAGATGGTATTTGTCTTTCTTTGTCTGACTTATTTCACTTAGCATAATTCCCTGTGATTCCATTCATGTCACAAATGGTAAGATTCTATTCTTTTTATGGCAGAGTAATATTCCATTGTAAATATTTACTAAGTCTGTATCCATTTATCTGTTGACGGGCTCTTGGGTTGCTTTCATATGGTAAATAATGCTGCAGTGAACACAGGGGTGCATATATCTCTTTGAATTAGTGTTTTGGATTTCTCACATATATTCCCAGGAGTGGAATTGCTGTATCATATGGTAATTATATTTTTAATTTTTTGAGGAAATTCCACACTGTTTTCCATAGTGGCTGCACCAATCCACATTCCCACCATCACTGCACAAGGGTTCCCTGTTCTGCATATCCTCACCAACACTTGTTTTGGTGATGTATTGATGATAGCCATTATGACAGGTGTGAGGTGATTTCTCATTTTTTTTTGTTGACATTGAAATACTTTTCATATATCTGTTTGTCATTGTATGTCCCCTATGGAGAAATGTCTATTCAGGCTTTTGCCCATTTTGAATTAGATTATTTGTTTGTAGGAGTAGTATGAGTTATTTATAAATTTTGCATATTAACCCTTTAATAGATGTATCATTAGTTAATATGTTCTCACATTCAGTCAATTGTTTTGTTGATGGTTTTCTTTGCTGTGAAAAACATTTTAGTTTATAGTGTCATTTGTTTATTTTTCTTTTGTTTCCCTTGCCCAAGGAGATAACATTAAAAAAATACTACTAAGACATTACTGTCAGAGATTACTACCCATGATTTTTTCCAAAAGTTTTAATGGTTTCAGCTCTTACATTTAAGTCTTTAATCCATTTTGAGTTTATTCTTATATATGATATAAGAAGGTAGTTTAGTTGTTGGGGTTTTTTTGGGGGGGGTGTTGCATGAATATGTATTTTCATATATTAATTGACCATATAGGATGGCTTTATTTCTGGGCTCTGTGTTCTGTTCCATTGGGCTATGTGTATGTTTTTGTGTGGGTACCATGCTGTTTTGATTACTATAGTTTGATGTCAGGTAGTGTGATACTTCCAAATTCATTCTTCTTCCTTAAGATTGCTGTGGTGTTTAAGATCTTTTGTTCTAGTTCTGTAAAAAAATGCTATTAATATTTTGATAGCAACTACATTGACTCTGTAGATTGTTTTGGGTAGTCTGGACATTTTAATGATGTTAATTCATTCTATCCATTCTACCCATTAGCATGATATATGCTTGCATTTATTTGTGTCTTCTTCCATTTTTTTCTTCAATATCTTATAATTTTCTAAGTACAGGCCTTTTACATCCTTGGTTAAATTTATTCCTAGGTATTTTTTAAAATATTTTCTTTATTTATTTATCTTAGACAGAGGGGAAGGGAGGGAGAAAGAGAGAGAGAGAAACATCAAAGTGTGGTTGCCTCTTGCACACTTCCTACTGGGGACCTGACCTGGCCCACAACCTAGGCATGTGCCATGACTGGGAATTGAACTGCAGCTCTTTGGCTTGCAGGCTGGTGCTCAATCGTCTGAGCCACACCAGCCAGGGCAGTATTTTATTTCTTTTTGATGCAATTATAAATAAAATTGTTTTCTTAACTTCTCTTTCTGGTAGTTTATTATTGGCATATAAAAATGCAACCAATTTCTGAGTATTAATTTGTATCCTGCTACTTTACTGAATTCATTAATAAGTTCTGATAGGTTTTTGGTGGAATTGTTTGGGTTTATTTTATTTTACTTTAATTTTTTTTAATACTTAAGGATATGCTCCTTGATCCTAGAGAGTGGGAAAAGGAGGGAGAAAGGAAGAGAAACATCAATTTGAAAGAGAAACAATTGATTGCATTTTACATGCACCCCAACCAGGAACCAAACCCACAAACTGGCTATGTGCCCTGACCAAGACTTGAACCTGCATCCTTTCAGTTTGTGGGATGATGCTCCAACCAACTGAGCTATGCTGGCCAGGGCTGTTCAGGTTTTTTATGTATTGTATCATGTCATCTTCAAATAATGACAGTATTACTTCTTCCTTTCCGATTTGGATATCTTTTATTTCTTTTTCTTGTCATACTGCTGTAGCTAGGACTTTTAATGGTATGTTGAATGAAAGTTGTGAAAATGGACTTAAAATACTATAATATGAGATAAAGAAGGACATTATATAATAATAAAAGGATGACTGCAACAAGAGGATATAATCCTTCTAAATATGTGTGCATTATACATACGAGCACCTGAATATTTTATTTATTTTCTCTAGTATTTTTTACTGATTTTGCTATTACAATTTTCACAGTTTTCCCCCCAACCCCCCCTCCACCCTGTCCCCCAATCCTCCAGCATTCCCCCTGCCTTAGTTCAAGTCCATGGATTGTACATATAAGTTCTTTGAGTCTTCTGTTTCCTATATCATTTTTTATCTCTCCATGTCTATTTTATGCCTACTAATTATGTTTCTTCTTCCTTGTTCCTTTCCCCCTCATTCTTCCCTTCCCACTCCCCACTGAAATCCCTCCATGTGATGTCCATTTCTCCGATTCTGTTCCTGTTTTAGTTGTTTGCTTAGTTTTTGTTTTATTATTTTTCTTTTCTTTTAGGTTCATTTGTTGATAGTGTGATTTTGTTATCATTTTACCATTCCTGGTTTTGACCTTCTTTTTCATAGATAAATCCCTTTAACATTCATGTAATAATGGCTTGGTGATGATGAACTCCTTTAACTTGACCTTATGTGGGAAGCACTTTATCTGCCCTTCCCTTCTAAATGAAAGCTTTGCTGGATAGAGTAATCTTGAATGTAGGGCCTTGCCTTTCATGACTTTGAATAGTTCTTTCCAGCCCCTTCTTGCCTGCAAGGTGTTTTTTGAAAAATCAGCTGATAGCCCTAAAGGCACTCCTTTGTAGGTAACCCTCTCCTTTCCTCTTGCTTCTTTTAGGATTTTTCAGTTTATATTTAATCTTAGGTAACTTAATGATGATGATGTGTTCCTCTTCGGGTCTAAGTTCTTTGGGACTCTCTGGGCTTCCTGGACTTCCTGGAAGTCTGTTTCCTTTGCTAGATTAGGGAAGTTATCCTTCATTATTTTTTTCAAATAAGGTTTCGATTTCTTGCTCTTTCTCTTCTCCTTCTGGTACCCCTATATTTGGGATATTGAAACATTTCAGGTTGTCCTAGAAGTTTGTAAGACTCTCTTCACTTTTTGGAATTCTTGTTTCTTCATTCCATTCTGGTTGGATGTATATTTTTTTGTTTTTGTTCCAAATCGTTGCTTTGAGTCCTGGTTTCCTTCCTGTCACTGTTGGCTCCGTTTATTTTTCTTTATTTCCTTTTGGATATCTTTCATTTCTTTTTTCACTTTTCGACCAAGCTCCATCAGATCTGTGAACATTTTGTTAACCAAAATGGGCTTTAAATTCTCTATCAGATACTTTGCCTATCCCTTCATCACTTACTTCTCTTTCTGCTGTTTTACTGTGCTCTTTTGTTTGGGCCATATTTCTTTGTCTTGGCGAAGCTGATAAGTTGTAAGGGGATGGGGACTTAGGTATTCCCCCAGGCAGGGCAACCCTCTTTGCTGCAGTGCTGCGCTGCCTATGGGAGAAGGGCCAGAGAGGGAACAATGCAGCTCTTCCTCTCCCCTAGCATACTTTCCAACGCACTCTCGTGTGAGAATGGGAGTTTCTGCCACCATGGCAACCGCCATAGTCCATTGTCAACTTTGAGTCTCAGTTTCCCCTTAAGTCAGCCCAGCCTGCACAGCCTGCTGCCTCACTGTAGCCAGCCCTGCCCCTGATGTCTGAAGCCTTACCTGTCTGGTTCTGATTGATTTTTTCTTTAATTCTTCGATGGTTGAAGTTCCATGCAGTTTGATTTTCTGGCACTTCTGGTTGTTTATTGGTTTTAGATTGGTTGTTATCTTCCTTTTGGTTGTACAAGGAAGCAAAAGTTTTCTACCTGCGCCTCTATCTTGGTTGGAACTTTCAGGAGCACCTAAATATATAAAGCAAATCATGATAGGCATAAAGGGAGAGATCAACAGTAATACAGTCATAGTAGGGGACTTTAAATACCCCATTAACATCAATGGATAGATCTTTCGGACAGAAAAATCTACAAGGTAGTAACAGCCTTAAATGACACATTAGACCAGATGAATTTAATTGGTATTTTTAGAGCATTCCTCCCCCCCAAAAAAAGTAGAATATATATAATTTTAAGTACACATAGAACATTTTACAAGATAGAATGCACTTTAAGCTGTGAAACAAATCTTAATAAATTTAAAAAAATAAAATTATGTCAAGCATATTTATTGACCACAAAATACAAGAAGAAAACTAAAAATTACACAAACACCTGGAGGCTAGATAATATATTATTAAACAAGGAATGGATTAACAATGAGATCAAGAAAGAAATAAAAGTTTCCTTGAAACAAATGAAAATTCATAGCAATACAGGCCTACCTCAAGTAACAAGAAAAATATCAAACAATTTATTCTTACACCCAAAGGAACTGGAGAAAGAACAATAAGCAAAGCTAAAAGTGAGTAGAAGAAATGAAAGAAATAATAAGGATCAGAGTAGAAATATAGTATGGTCTAAAAAATACAAAATAGCAGTGAAACCAACAGCTGATTCTTTGAAAGGATAACCAAGATTGGTAAACCTTTTATCAGACTCACTGAGAAAAAGAGAGGACTCAAAGAAGTAAAATCACAAATGAAAGAGAAGTGGCAACCAACACCACAGAAATACAAAGTGTTATAAGAAAATGCTAAAAATAATTATATGACAACAAATTGGACAATCTGGAAGAAATGGATAAATTCATAGAAACATAGAATCTCACAAAACTGAATAAAAAAACAAATAGAAAATCTGAACAGATAGATTACTACCAACGAAATTGAATCAGTAATCAAAAAACTCTCAACAAACAAAAGTCCTGGACTAGATGGCCTTACTGGTTAATTTTACCAAATATTCAATGAAGAACTTACATCTAAAACTATTCCACAAAATTCAAGAGGAGTGAAGACTTCCAAGCTCTTTTTACAATGCCAGAATTATCCTGACTCCAAAACCAGACAAAGATATTCCAAAAAAAGGAAAGTATAGGCCAATATTCCTGTTGAACATAGATGCAAAAATCCTCAATAAAATGTTAGCAAATGAAACTCAGTATTACATTGAAAAGATTATACACCATGATCAAGTGGGATTTATTACTGGCTGTGAAGTTTGTTCAACATCTACAAATCAATTAATACCAAGTGCCAAATAAAAGGAAGGATACAAATCATATGATTATATCAATAGATAACCATAAAAGCATTTGATAAAATCTAGCATCCAGTTATGATTTTAAAAAGAAAAAGGGAAGGGATAACAGGAACAAGTATAAAGGACACATGGACAAAAACTAAGGGGGGTGGAAATGGGAGGGAGGTGGGGAGCACTGGGGAGGTAGACTGGGATGGGAGTAAAAGACAGAAATCTGTACTTGAACAGCAATTAAAAGAAAAGAAAAGAAAGAAAGAAAAAGAAAAAAACTTTCAGCAAAGTGGGAGTAGAGAGAATATACCTCAATGAAACAAAAACCATATATGTCAAACCAACAGCTAATATCCTATTTAATGGGAAAAGCTAAAAACATTTTCCTTAAGATGAGATCATGTTCTACATTTTAAAATTATCAAATGGGCTCACTTAACACATGTTCGTTAACATTGTTCTCTAAGCAGCTACTTTGGTGCAGTAGCTACAAAGACTAATATGTGAAAACCACATGAGTTACTTATTCAGTTGCCTATGTATAGACAGCCAGTAGTTTTGCCAGTGTAAGCAATGATACATTGAACATCTCCGAGCTCTAGTCTACACCCTGCCCCAGGGCAGAATCAGACTGAGCAGGACTGGGAGAGCACACAGACTCCCTCTGTGTTCTCTGAGTGTCTATCACAGTGCTTCACTCTGGGGATTGTTTAGGAATAGGAGACTAAAGGAAGAAAGAAAGAATAGGAAGGCATGAAATGGGAGTGGAGGTGAAGCAGGACTGCAGAGCCGAATGTGGTTTCAGCATGGACACATATGCAAATACCAAATGAATGAAATCACAATTTCTGATTTTTTTTTTCTGACATAAAATGTTTGCTATTAATATCAAGGAAAGAGTACTAACAATATACAAAATTATCTCTGAAAGATGAGTTTTTACTTTTAAAATATCTTTAAATATGGGTGCATTTCATATTATTCTTAAGAAACTATTAACTTTGGTATTCATAATTGTTAAACCTATCATGAAAATTCTTATCTAAATCTCAGACATGCTAGTGACTTGATTTTTTAGTCCCTTTTTCATTTGGTCCTCCTTGATAATCATAGGTATATTTGAAGACTTTTAAATCTTCAACTTAGATAATTATAGTTTTATTAGTTTTTATACTAGATTTTTTATACGTCTTTAAGTATCATCCTATATGGCAGAAGTTTCAAACTCATTTTCACTGGGGGCCCCATCAGCATCACGGTTGCCTTCAAAGGGCCGGATGGAATTTTAGGTCTGTATACACGTGTAACTACTCCTTAACTAGGGGCAAGGAGCTCAGTGCTGCCACCTGGTAGAAACAAGGTGCCGGGACGGATAAACAAGGTACCAGGATGGATAAACAAGGTGGAGGGCCAGATTCAGCCCCACGGGCCTTGTGTTTGCCACCTGTGCTGTATGGAGTAGATAGGTAATTAGAACTATTAGTGTGCTGTTGACAGGGGAGTAAGAAAACCAGGTGAATTTTAAAGTAGGATTTTATATTCCTTTGATACATCATAGTGGTACTTAAAATACCTCAGAATTTTGTAATCACATAAGTATTTATCTTCAACAATTTAAAACTTGCCTTTTGAAATTAATATTTAAAAAGGAGTCTTCTAAAATTGTGAATTGGTATTTTATTCAGTTTTTTTACTAAACTTAAAATGTTTATACTAAAATATCCCAGAAATATTTGCATATATTTGTAAAAGGGTATTTTATATTGTTGAAACAAATTTCGAAATGTATAATTGAAAATTCGAGTCCCACATTCTTTTATAACCCTGCTCTTATTTTTATTTTCAAAATTTCAGAAGTTCTGTGTAGGTTTCCATTATTGAATTAGTCCGTTCAGTATATTTTACAAATATCTGTCTTCTTAACATCATATGCTTTTCTTGAATAAGGTAATCTATTTTTACGTCTAGTGTATTTGCCTAGATCTTTCTTCTAAGTCCCCTGGGTGCCTCAAATCTGATATGTCCGAAACTGAAGACATTGGCCCTGACCCTTTCCTCTTTCCTGACTTGGTAGTCAACTCCTGTCACCTGTTTTCCCAGCCTCGTAAATAGCAGCACTGGGACACGGAAGCACGAAAAATCCCAGACTCCAGCCCTCCCCGAGATCACCACATCCAGTCACTCACCGAGTTTAATACTTTCTACCTGCTGCCATTTTTATATCAGTACTTTACTTACAGTAATTTACTTTCTCACTTTCAATTTTGAAATACTCTTTTCTAGTTTGGCTCCCTTTATATTCATCTTCACATGGCTGCCAGAGTGACTGCTCTGAAATATATTTGTGATGATGTAACTCCTCTGCTTATTTAATGGCGCTCCGTTACATTTGGGCACAAGTCATATGCTAGCATGACACTTGCCTACTTTGGTTAGGCCCCGATTCTCCAGTTTTCTCTCTCCATCCCCTTTTCACCATTACAGTTTTACTACATTCCTTTTGTACCCTCACTTACCTCATGCTTTTGCTTGTGCTGCCCTTTCTAGAATGCCCTTCATGCTCTTCCTCTCTGCATTTAGTACGTCTTTCATGGTATATCGTTTCCTGAGCTTCCCCGGTACAACAGACTGTTGTCTCCTTTGTGCCCTTGCTGTAGTTTTTTCACTTCAGTTGTAGACCTAGCAAATCATACTTTTCTTATTTTCATGTATATCTAACCCTACTAGAATATTGGGCAAAATTCTATGTTTCTAGTGTCTCCCAGGATAGTGCCTGTGATTTCATAGATACAGTAAATGTTTGTTGGCCTACTGACTGAGTGACTGAGTGACTGAGCAGGTGACATTGGGTTTTCTAAAGTTGGGTTTTTATATTGTTTTGCTTTGTTTTTATAGGAAAAACCAACAAAGCTACCAATTAAAATAAAAGGAAATAGTATTGATATTATTGAAAGTGCTCCACAAAACAAGACAAATAATAACAATTTGACTTATGCTGATGGAGAATATAAAAGCAATAGTAGTGGTAAGTTAATGACTATCTATGAATTTTCTCCTTTGTTTAAATGCTGGGATAAACAAATCTAATTTCTGTAGAACCAAATATCCATTTTAAACGGGTTTTTTGTTGTCTTTATTCAAAAGTATCCCAACTACTACCATTTTTTTCTTCCCACAAATGCTTCGACCCTCTGCAAATCTTTTCTATTACTTTTATTTTATTGAAATATTCATAAATGGGGATAGACCTGTATATGTATTTAAAAATAATAGTAAAAAATGTTCACATTAATGTATCTGTGACTATAATTTATAGATAAAATGACAACATTAGGATTAGGAGAAGATGAAGATAGAGCATCACTTTGGGACTCTGAGGTACAGTTTTTTTTATTTTTTTATTATTATTTTAAATGAAAGACATGCTTTGACCTTATGTTCTCATCTCTGTATTTGCCCATTAAAATTATTTTCTTATATTTTAACCTATAATTAATAAACTATGTGCTCAATACAGGGTGGGGCAAAAGTAGGTTCACAGTTGTTCATATGGAAAATAATACAGTAATTATACTACAAGAATAAACTCTGTTTCACATACAATTATAAGCCTACTTTAACCCCACTTTTTATAATAATTGCATAGTACAATTCTGCTAATTTCAAGATCCACTTAATAAAATCAATGTTGTATATTATAAATAACTGAGACTTTGAAGTCATAAATAATCAGTTTGGGTTCTGAAGTTAAGTTTATCTAAAATCTAAAGAATTATTCCAGGTCAGCCTATGGCCAATGTATGTTACTTTGGTTTATATGAGTGTGTAAAACTCCTAATGAGATTCAGAGAAACACAGTGTGGGTTGTAGTTTTTATAACTTGGCACTTGAAAAGATAGTGTCTGGGACTTCAAAGTATTGTTCAATTTGAATTGTCAAGTAGATGTGCAAGGAATATTTCCAGAGAAAGGAAAGCATGGTGAAGAGTAATAAATATGGAGGATTATAACAGAAATTTGGCATAGTGGTGTTTTGAGAAGTAGCAGCTGTTTTCAAAATTTAAAACAGCATGCATTGAGGACTTTATGGCAATCATACTAGTTGTAACTTACATATAAAGACCTGATGAGCTGATCTAAATGAATAGCTGTGGGAAGAGATACAAAGAGCCTGATCTCTTGGATACAGACAACCGCTGCCTAATGGTGCAAACACAGTATTTGAGGTCTAAGATCATGTCACTTAGTAGCTATGGGATCTTGGGAGAACTGGTTTTAACATGTTGGAATATCAGTAACCTCATTCATAACAGTGATATTAATACCTACATTTCACGTATGTGTGATGAACAAATGTGGTGACAAATGCAAAATCACTCTGTAAGCTGTAAAGGGTGCTATGGAAATGTCAGACTACAGTGATCCCAGTGGTGTTCAGTGACTTACTAAATAGTGAGGACACTTTCTATAAACCTGAAGGGCAATAAAATGGCAGTAGTGTTGAGGGGGGAAATGGCAAAGTTAGAAAGGGAATGTAAATTTCTAATTTGGGGGATGTTAAGTTTTGTAGACTATTAATGGAGCTATCCTATAGGTATGTAGCGCTTTGGTACTTGAGGCCTTCTTGATGAGGTCATGCATATTTTGACCTTAATTAAATTTCTGTTATTAAATACCAACTATGTGCTGGGTAGTCAGACACTGAATGCACAAGTTGAGGAGTTAGGCTGCAGTGATTGGGGAGGAGTAGAAACACAAGTAAACAACAGCCCATCATGAGTCACTATGAGTGCTTCCTAGGACGAAAATGCAGAATGTTAGGTTGGAGAATACTGGGGGAGTTTTTAGTTAGAATGGGCGTGGGAATGGAATTTAGGTGGTCAGAAAAGAACTTTTTGAGTGTGACACAAACCTCCAGGTGAAGGAACCAGTCACGTGAAGGTCTAGGAGAAGGACCTGTTGGACAGAGGGAACAATGGGTCACATCTGTTCATCATTTTACTCTAACGTCTAGGAGTGACGTGGAAGCAGGAGGCGGGGTAACCATCATAATACCATTTTTATTATTGTGGTTGTGTGTTG
>PVKM010020319.1:0-23461 GCA_004027735.1 Carollia perspicillata | reverse complement strand
TGCTTGCTTGTTTGTTTTGTTGATTTGGTTCCACTTACAGGTGAGATCATATGGTATTTTTCTTTCACTGCCTGGCTTATTTCACTTAGCATAATGCTCTTCAGTTCCCTCCATGATGTTACAAAGGGTAGGAATTTCTTCTTTCTTTCTGCTGAGTAGATTTTCATTGTGTAAATGTACCACAGTTTTTGATCCACTCATTTACTGAGGGGCAGGCACTTAGGTTGCTTCTAGCACTTGGCTATTGTAAATTGTGCTGCTATGAACATTCGGGTGCATAGATTCTTTTGAATTGGTGTTTCAGGATTCTTAGAGTATAATCCCAGCAGTGGAATTGCAATGTCAAAAGGCAGTTCCATTTTTAGTTTTCTGAGGAAATTCCATACTGTTTTCCACAGTGGCTGCACCAGTCTGCATTCCCACCAACAGTGCACTAGGGTTTCCTTTTTTCTACAATCTTGTCAGCACTTGTTTTTGTTGATTTGGTTATGATGGCCATTCTGACTGGTGTGTCTTATCCACCTCTAAAATCCCCCTATTTGTTTTCTTTTACCCTGTCTGCCTTTATGAAGACCCCCTCCTTCACTTCCTCCGGGAACAGGGGCTTCAGGAAAGGGAAAGTGGAGTTTTAGCCTTTCGAATTTTCCTTGTGACAAAACTTTGGTATGGGTCAGCATTTGATGGTTAATGTACCAGTTATAGTGGCCATAGAACAGAGGCTTAGACTCATGGAGTCTGACAAGAGGGACTGTGAGGAGCTCATTTATCAGTTAAAGTCTGAGGGTGCAGGAGGCTCCACGCACAGACCCTGTGAGCTTGCGCAGAGGCCATAAACTGCCACAGGTGTGAGCCTGAGCAGAGCGTGTCTTCCCATCCTGGAACAAGAGGAGTCAGGTGGGGGAGTGCCAGGAACCCTCCTGGTGAATGCAGGGGCCCAGTCCTAGAGTTTGAAAGAGGGCACTGGGTGGCCCTGACGCTGGGACACGGGGCAGCCCTGGGGCACTGTGGGCTGTGCAGTGTTGATGAAACATGGGGTTCAAGGAGGAGTATCCCCATGTGCTGAGCAGGTAGGAATACTTCTTGTGTGGGAGCTCTCTCCCTGAGGAATCTGGTTTTCTGCATCCAGGCCTTGGGGAAGGAGCATGGGCACATTTATGTTTTAGAGACAGAACATCAAAGCTGATGCAGAAAACACCTCAAAAAAAGTGGGGGCGGATGGAGTACAGATGGCATAGGGACAGCACAACTCTTACAGAGTTTTTTGTAGGGCTTGTGATCTGTTTCCCAAGGGGCAGGTGGGCAAGTGGGGGACATCTTCTACCTGAGCTGTAATTGTTGTTTTAAGACCTTATTTTTTTAGAGCAGTGTTATTTTATTTTAATTTTTAAAAGATTTTATTTGTTTATTTTAGACAGATGGGAAGAAAGGGAGAGAGGGAAACATCAATGTGTGGTTGCCTCTTGTGTGCCCCCTACTGGGGACCTGACCTGGCCAGCAACCCAGGCATGTGCCCTGACTGGGAATTGAACCAGTGACCCTTTGGTCTGGCGCTCAATCCACTGAGCCACCCCAGCCAGGGCTAGAGCAGTTTTAAGTTCATGGCAACACTGAAGGGAAGATTCAGAGAGTTCCCATATCCCCTGCTGACCTTCCCCACACACAGCCTCCCCCGTCACACTAGATGGAATATTTGCTACAGCTGATGGGCCTCCATTGTCAAGTTGTCATTGCCCAGAGTCCATAGTTGACATTAGGGTCAGTCTTGTACATTCTGTGGTTTTGGACAAATGTCTGATGAGATATACCCACCATTATAATGTCACACAGAGCAGCTTCACTGCCTAAAAACCCCATATGCTGCCTGTTTATCCCTCCCACCTCCCAACCCCTGGAAACTACAGGTCTTTTACCTTTTCCAGAAACTGTAATTTTTTAAACAAAAGAATGTGCTTGTAAATTACTCGTATAGTAATAAACAAGAGAGAAAATGCTGTTTTAATCATTGTGACTACAGTGAAGGTAATGTTAGAGGAAGGCAGCAAGATTGAGGGGAAATGTTGAGAGAAGATGTCTGTTTTATGGGCACGAGTTATCTAGGGCATTAGTAATATCCAGCTTGAGCAAAAGGAGAAAGTTCAGCTGTTCAGCAAGAGAGAGAAAATAATGGAGAAGGAGAAAATAATGGTGACATAACTTACTATCTTAAAATGCTGAACTTGAGGTTCTAGAGAGACGGCCACCAATTAATAGGCAAGTTATTCAAATTCTTTGTGTGATGAATGAGGTTTGAACATGATGGAGTGAGCCTACCAAATATAACTACGTCCACATGTACACAGGTATTAGATAAATATTAAACACGGATTTATTTCCAAGATATTTACCCCACCATGCTTTATCAGCCACATGAATATTGTAGCCTTTCAAAATTGTCACCTTTCAGAGGCAACAATCTTACTACAGCATTTTCAGAACTGGCTCAACATACACCTGTAATTTAGAAAATTTTAACTGTGTCTGAGCGGGTTTGCCATTCAACTATGATGTACAAATTCAGTCTCGGCGTTTGTTGAGTGGACTCCTGGCACCACACTGCCTTGCTTTTGTTTTCTTCTTCACTAAAACTGTCACTCACTTGATGGTCCATTTTCTCCAACATCCTTCATCCTGACTTCTGTTTCCAAAATTTAAATGTATGAAGCAGATTGGAACTGTTGGGTGTCCAGGAGCCACTTGGCTGGAATAAGCTTTCCTGTTCCTTCTGAGGCACAGGATTGTGTCATCTCTGAAAGAAATGACCCTCATCCCTTGTCATTTCTTTCTGCGTGGCCTTAACTCATCAGCTAAGGTGATGGTACAGGATTTGTCTGATGTGAGATCCAGACTATTCATTGAGCCCTAGACAGCAGTTCTGTGCGGGAAGCAAGAGGGAGTGAGCAGACTCGGGCATCACACAAAGCTGCTTTTAATTTCTTTGAAGTCCTCTGAGAAAATGCGGGGAATGTCCTAGATTTATCTTGATTGGGTGTGACTTATAGTATATTCGTTTAGTTTTTCTGTTTATAAAATTGTGTGACTTGTTATATATTTAAGGCCATTGGTAACTGGTGATTGTCTATACTTCACCTCCTCAAATCACAGACCGATGGTCCTTTTCAGCACTATTTTCTTTGAATTTGGCTAATGATAAATAAACAGCTGCCCTTTGGGTTGTTTTGTAACTGGAGCAGTGCCTGAAAATTTATAGGGAATCAAGGCAGTTTGTGTCCCGAGCCTGTGAGCAAAGCTTATTCTAAATTAAACGTCTGCCAGGCCCTCCTCCGAGGATGTTCATCTGTGGATGAGTCCACAAACGCTGGGCCCTCTGCTTTGTGATTTCCCTCAATCCTGATGCTAATCCTGGGCGCATGCGTCCCATCCACATTTCACCTGAGGCACCTTCTGAGAGGTCACAGTTCCCCTGTGGTCACGGCCAGTTGCATGCCTGGTCTCTGCTATAACTTCTGTTGTCTTTTGCAGGTATGAATGCCGCCGTCCGTGCAGTCGTGCGCATGGGGATCTACGCGGGGGCCAAGGTGTACTTCATCTATGAGGTCAGTGTCGTGCCTTCCCTGATCCTCTGGTGTCCCTGCCTGGCGCTGGGCCAAAGCTCTCACACCTGCCAAGGTCGAGCTCTGCTGAGAGCAACCCAGGGTCAGCAGTGGTAGCGTGCTCAGGGGGCCAGCAGGGGATCCCTGGTCCCACCAGAGCTTACCTGGGAGAGTGTATTCCCTGTCCAGATATACCTCTGAGATGGGTGTTAGGGGTGGAGGGAGTGCAAGGAGATGAGACAGCCACCAAATGCCATTTTGATATTAACTGGTTTTGTAGAATTAATGACCTCAAACTGGTTGTATTTATTTGTAGTTCTCATTCCTTATAATGTGATTCATTTACTTAAAATGGGGTTGAATTTCAACAAATATTAAGATGAATGGGAAAAACCGGCCACTTTGAGCTTTTCGTTATTAATGTAACACCCAGACCACCTCCCTAGTGTCTGTTTATCTGTTTACTTCACAATGAGGAGCCTTAACTCCACCAGCGATCGTGGCCCATTATCTTCTGCGTTTGATGAGGTCTGGGCGATGTACAAGTGAGTCGTGTCTGGGGGTGGCGCCAGTGTAGTTTGGACCACGTGATTTATTTCAAAAACTGATGGGAAGAAATAATTTATATTTAGATTTTCAATTTATGCAACATAATAAATTTAAATTTATGTTCAATTTATGCAACATTATAAAAAAGAAATAAGAGAATATATTTTTAAATGACTTAATTCCTTCAAGACCACTGTTAGTATTTTATGCTGACTCCTCCCAGTGTTATATATGTTGAAGACTGGAAGAAAATGTACATTTTTAAAATTACAGCAAATATATTTGATGTAGTACGTTTTCTACCAACCATTACGTTTTGGTGATTTTCTATATGCTACACACATCCCACAACTGTTGCTTTCAATGTTTGTTTAATATTCTATCACACTGATGCCTCGACATTTACTTGACCATTTATTTACTGGGTCATTCCATTGCCACACCACTGGACTATTTAGGTCGCTGCCCACTTCTCAACTACCATCGTACAGCCAAGATCCATGTTAATATGTGAGGCTCTTTTATGCTGCACATTATTATTGTGATCCCAAGGCATCGACTGGGGTAGAAGACATGGCCCTTGTAATGGGTCTCGATGTGTCTCACCAGTGATTTCTGAGACTTGTCCCAGCCCCCCCTGCACCCCCACGCCACACCCCAAAATGGCACCAAATCCACCCATTCTGTGTGCACAGCCCTCGTCTGACTCACCAGAGCTGGTGCGGGTTACGGGACTGTTAACGAAGTCGTTTTCTTCTTTTGTGATGTGGCCACTCATGGTCTTTGCTCATTGGTCTGAATAACCATTTTTTAAAATTGTTTGCTGCAAAGATGTTTTTTTCTGGTGCTTTGGTTTGCTTTTCTAAATTGTGGTTCTATGGATTTAGGGTTGTATCCATCTGATTTGGACAATGTTAAAATTATGGGTCCAATCAAAGCAGTCCCAGACCATTGTCCTGTCATTTTCTATTTGGATGTATTTAGGGTCAAATTGCCCTTGTGGACGTCTGTCCTGGTTCTGGCCCTGCAGCCACAGTTCCCTGTGCACTGATGCGGAATGAGCACATGAGATGCAGGGCCACGCTCCCCACTTCACGTCTCTCCTCCCTTTGATGTCTGAGTTTGCACTCAGATGACTGTTCTGCTTCTGCCGAGGAGTGTGCATGCATGAACACAGCTTCCTCTGCCTTTTAATTTTATTTTGGGGAGAAGAGAGGACTGCATTCTGCCTTTGAACTTGAAAGAAGACACTGCACCTGGGCTGATGGCACTTCCTAACACATGGTTTTCCAAATCTTTCAGGGTTTGGTCCACCCTCAGGTCAGGTTCTGTTAAAATTAACAAAATGATTTCAGCTTCTCTGAAGACAAATTTATTTAGACTTGTGGTTTCCGTCACGTTCTCTTGGAAACCTTTAATTTCATTGGCTGCTGGCTCCGATGGTTTGTGTGACCCTCCAGGCTGAAGCTCTCTCACTACAGAGGTGCACTTCGTGATGACTTTGCGGTGTGTTGGGGGAAGGGAAGGAAGTCACTTCAGTTATTTCGTAGTTAAAGGAACTGACTCGTCCTTGTGGAGGGTTCACTTTCTCCGTGTCACTATTCATCACTAGCAGGGCTGGTAAGAGAACTTGAATCCCACATCAATCCCCCAAGAACATTCATTGGTATCTGGAGACATTTTTATTGCCTCACTATGGGGAGAGGTGCTGCTGGCATCCGTGGGGTGGAGGCCAGGGAAACGCTGCTCAACATCCCTCAGTGCACAGCAGCCTCCGGCAAGGAATTATCTTGTCTACATGGCAGTAATGCAGAGGTCTGGAAACCTGCATTAACCCAAGGGGGCTACGTTCTTCAAGTCCTTTCTGAAGGGAAGTGAGCTCTGCCTCCTGCTCCTTCCGGCAGGTGGGCAGGGAGGCATCCCGAGTCTGCGTAGATCCGTCTCCATTAGGGAAAGACAGGAAATTTCTACAGCCACTGGGAAGATGCCACAGAGAATCCTTGTGCGGAATGGTGTTGGCATGATTCTAATTTTCGTGATGACTCTTTTATTGGTAATCGGCACCTCGATGGAAGGCATCTCAGGGCGTACAGCTGATTGCAGGGTGTGGGATTTGGCACTAGGAGTGATCAGGCCTTTGGCGTTCCTAGATATGGAGGGAAAAGGGAACAGCTTGCAGACAGAGGCATTGGAACTGAAATCCCATCTGGAGATGGTGCAATGCTTCTCACGACACCCCTCCCCCACCCCCCAAAGAGAGAACTATCATACCAGTGAGCGGAAGGAAGGAACTCTTTTGTGTCTGCCCTACCTGGGGTTCACCCTTAGACCCACAGGACTTCGCACTGGTGATCAGTTTTATCTCGTTGAATTGAAATTGTTTGGGGTGTCATCATTTCTCTCTGACTGATGTCATAACCTTGTATCTGCTATTCTGAAATTCAAAAATGTCTAAAACCAGCCAGCTTCTTCCTAAGTCATTTGGGCAACCAACCTCGTGACACTGCATGCAATCCTTTCTCGTCCACCCCAGGTGACAGTCCCTCAAAGGGGAGGAAGTGGCTCCCGCTCTTGCCAGTGCCAGCTCACATAGGCTCACTGTGTGTCCATGGTGCTCAGGATCCCAGCCTTCTCCATTCTGTCACCTCTCTCCCACCCCATGGGTTTAGGGAAGTGATCGTGCACCTATGTACATAGCCCAGTGACGGGGGCTAAAGAAATTAACCTTTCTGGCCCTGTTTCCTCATCTGTTCAGTGAAAATCATATCTGCCCTTCCTGCAGTTAGGAAGCTTTGAGCATAAACTGGGCAAGGGGCTGTGGGACTACTAGGTGGAGGAGCAATGATGTGTATGCCTTTGGTGCTGTTGGTTGAGAACCAGGCACGGCACTGGGGTATGGGTGCCCTGAATGGAATTCACTTCTCTACAGACCTTCTCAGAACTGCAGGCATGTCCATGTGTTCTGCTGTGTGGGCCCTGCCCTGACAAACAGGGTTCCCTTCTACACCACACAAATAGCGCTATTGGTATTTGCAGGGGTTGATGGGAGGGTGTGTGGAGGTGTACTGTGCAGTGGAGGCTGCTTAGAGAGCATCCCTGCATCTGCCCACTAGAAGCCAGGACCACACCCCTGGCCCACAGCAGCGACCATCAGGAATGTCTCCAGACACTGGCAGGTGTCCCTGGTGAACCAACTCTTCTTCTTTGCTTTGGGCTCGAATTTAGGAGGTGTTCGGTTTTATTTTTTATAGCCTCATTCAGTAACTTACCCAATATGTTTGTCCATCTGTAGTCTAGTTTCTAAGTCTACCTAGACTTTTCAAGGTGACACACACACCAAAACAGTGAGGATTAATTATTGAAAGAAAGGAGTTTGGGGTTTTTCTCTTGAGCAGAAAATGTGTGGAAAGTGTGTTGGTCAGAAACGGCTGTGTTGCGGCCAGAGGTCTGGCACCAGGGTTGCTCCGTCTGGCTGGGCGAGCGCTGGATCTGGGGCAGCACTACGTGTGCTGCCTGCTGAGCCCTTGGGCACCGTTCAGGGATGGGCAGGGCGGGGTGCGTTTAACCCCTTCTTTCCCCTTGCTGCGCCAGTTGTTGATTTTTTTGTTTTTCTTTCAGGCTAGGACTTTTTCCTAGTAAGTGCCTTCAGCTTCTTGGAGATGGTGAGGGCAAGTACATCACATGTTTTTGAGGCAGACTGCACAGGGGTGTTGCCTGCCCTGGGTTTAGCTGGACCACAAAGACACAGGGTGGGAGAGCCCACGTCAGAGCTGGTGCTATCTTGGCTGCATGTACAGTTGGCTGGATGTAATTCAGCATCATGCATGGGTTCAGTGTCCTATAACCTAAAGGTTTTTCTCTAGACTTACAAATCATTATTATTACAGCTCTTTAAAGATGACTCATGGAAAACCCTTCCCTCTGTGAAATGCCTCCTGACCGTTGGGCACTGCTCAGGGGCAGCGTTGGTGAGTGTCAGCAGCGCTCACCTGCTGTTGTCTTCAGAGTGCCGAAGAAAGGCTGGGAATGATGCCCATCACTTCCAGCAGCTGCTGTTTTTTGGTGTTAAAAGTAAGGCCTTCTTCGTGTCAGAGAGTCAGGGCTTCTTATTGTTAAAGACTAAGTAAGGGCTTTAGAACAGCCTCAGGAGCTAACAGCCAGGTTTTCACAGGCTGGCTGCTGCAGGAGCCTGGCCTTGCTCTCCCTGGAGGTCCAGTGAGCAGCTTTCTCACTATCCACACACCACTCCCCCACTCCTGACTGGTTTTCTTTCTTCCTCTCTCTCCGTCTCTGTCTTTCTGTTTGTCTGTCTCTCTCTGTCTCCACCATCCTTGCCTCCTTCCCTCTTTCCTCTTCTTTCTTCCTTCCTTCTGAGTTTGAATGACCACACTTAATCCAAGCTGCATTGGGCTTGGAACCCTGAGCACCATGGCCTGACCTAACACACTAACAAATAAGCTCTGATTGTCATTTAATAGGTTGGTCTTGTTTTCCCCTTCCTAACAGAAACCCTCTCTTTGCCATGGGGTTTGTTATTTTCCTTCTCGGTTATGATGAAACACCCACTGTCAGTTTTTCAAGTGAGAAATGTTGTGTCCAAAGGAAAAATGGCCACAAGAAAAAACCTCCGCCATTTCCAAGGAGGGCAGCACCAGGAGACAGATGTAGGTCACTTCTCCCTGTGGGTGTTGGAGGTCTGGGTGCCACCTGTGTCTTGGACCGTGTGGCTGGCTGGATGCTGATGGTCTCTGAAGGGACCGAGAACAGGTTAAAATGTCAGTGTTGATATTTGGAAACTCATCTGGTCGATCCTTTTCTCACCCCTCCTGTCACTAACTCCACCTCCCCCGACAGATCCCTGAGGGCCAAGCAAAGTGACCAGAATCACACGGTCTCCTTTCTTGGAGATTTTGCACATAACTGTTTCTGCATTTTGATTTTCTCAAAGGCAAACCTATTTAATCACTAAATGTCTGTCTAAAAATGGTCATAGTGATGCTCCAATGTACATACAGTTCAGTGTCTTTCTCTGCAACTGGTGGGCAAATGTTTATGTTAAACTACCGTCCATGAACTTTACAAGGATGGTTGAGTCTCTTAAGTTAATGAATGGAAAACAAGTGATCTGGGTCCCTGCATTCCCTCCCTTTCCACAGGAGCGTTGGCAGGTGCATTGAACAGTAGAGATGGCAGCACTGAGCCCCCAGCTGGGTGCTTCCTGTGGGGTCTGTGACTTGGTCCCGATGCCATCAGCATGGTGCTCTTGACTTCAGCTGAAATCTAGTGACTGTCAACATTTTAGTGTTCAAATCACAGAAGTGATCATCTCCCTCCCCTGCCTTTGCCTGCCCCCCACCCACTGTTATCACCATGGGGCTGATTAAATAATTTATTGAGAGGTGAAAGGATCTCTCTGCCAGGGATGGTGGGGACTGGCTTTGTCCTGCTGTGGCTTTCAGTTGTCTGACTTCCCTGGAATTGTGCATTGTTAGCTGTAGCTTCGAGATGTCCAGGAATGCCAGCGGGATAAGTGAGTCATATCAGTATATTATGAAGTTTCCACAAATACAGGCTGCACAATGACCTCTCGTGTTCTAACCTGTTTTAGGGTTTTAGAGTCAATGGATCTTGCCAAGGACAAATTCAAAGGCAATACAGGCATTTTCCTTGAAGTCATGAAATCGATGAGCACGGGTGACTTAGTTCCCTAGACTGGAGCCTGTGTGCCCTCAGACTCTGGGGAGGGGAGGGGAAATGCGTGATCAGAGGTCTTGCATGTGAGTTTCTCCTGGGCAAAGCAAACTCCTAATTCCTAAACTTTGAAAACTATTGACATGGGGAACCGTGGCCCCCCTCGTTTTCACGTGCACCTTGTTTTGCACGGTGGCATTTACCGAATCTGACACGTGAGAGCGGTTCAGAGGTGACCTCTCCACATAACTGCTCTCAAGCTCTGTAAGTGAAATGCTGTAATTTGCTGTGGAATAAACCAGGAAAACCTTAACCGTATAGGAAACAAAAATACGTATTTACTCAGAAGTAGCAGAACCCCTGGAGAATTCTCTGAATGCCAGTGATAACAGTATCTAGAAAATAGTTGTGAAGTGCTTCTCTTCAGTAGGGGGTTGGAGTGATTGCCGTTTAATCAGTGAGATATTGCCTGAAGCGTGCAGGAAGTCCAATGGAGAAAGCACTGAAGAGTTGACGAGACATGTGGACACCTAGAACAAAAGCTCCGTAAAAGAAAAAGCCTACTGTGCTGGGTCACAAGGCTGCCTTTTCCCTGTGGGTCTCCAATTAAAAAAACAAACACAGATCTCCTATAAGAGAACGCCACCCACAGATGGACTAGCTCTGCTGTTAACAGATGTCTAAAAACACAAGTCGAAATAAACACAATGTGACCCAATGACTCCATGTAAAAAATTCTGTGGGACAATGGATTTAATACATCTGCCTAAGGGACTCGGGCTCATCCTATGAATTAGGACCAGCAAGAAAGGGAGTGCTACTTGAGCTCAAAAACTAAGTGTGGCTTTAAAATTTTTATGGTCTTTTTTTTCTTACGTGAGTCACTGAACAGGCTCTGAGGGCAAATTCCACAGGAGAATTTTATAACATGTTTTGGGCGCTGGCAGTATTGGCATAAGTATTCAGACTTCAGGGAGGCTTCATTAGAATTACCTGCATGTATAAGTGATGGTACATTTGTGTAAAATCGGGCTTCTTAATTTGGTAATACTTTCCTTATAAAAGACAGCCCAAAACTGCAGTTGGTAGTTATTTTTCAAATGTTACACGAGTTTAACAACTTGCCAATTGAAGAGTGAGTCATTGCCTATAACTTGGCCCACGTGTGCGGTAAGGCGGGTGTCGTGAATGCAATCACCACAAAGTCATCCTTTTTATTCTTCATTTCTGGTTTCACCATATGTATCTATGCCACATGGAATAATCAAATATGTCTGGAGAACAATTTCACTTTTCAAAATATGTGTTACATTTTGTGAAACTGTTTTCCGGGTTCTAACTCTGGACACAAAGAGGATTTATGAATGTTTTTATTAAATCAGTATTTCAGTTCCGAGGCATAATAAAGGGAAGGAATTTTCCCCACTGCCAGTGTGCAGGCACTGAGGAGCGTCAGGTCAGATGTGGTGTCTGATGGGGATCACATGCTGCAGGAACAGTCTGGAACTTGATTCCCTCGGCCCGCACGGTCGCAGGGTCTGTCAGCATCCTCCGTGTCATCCCTACCGGCGACGCTGCGGCTGGAGTGCTTCGTCCCCTTATCTGTTTAGTTACCTAACAAGTGAACGTACAGAAGTTAGGTGCCCTGGCTGCTGTGGCGCAGCTGGTTGGAGCATCGTCCCATGGACTGAAAGATCCTGAGTTTGATTCTCTGTCAGGGCACATGCCCAGGTTGCAGGTTTGGTCCCCAGCTGCGACACCTATGAGAGGTAACTGATAGATGTTTCTTCTTTCCGTTGATGTTTCTCTCTCTCTCCCCCACCTTCCCCTCTCTCTAAAAGCAAGAGGGAAGAAGTCCTTTGGTGAGGATTTAAAAAAAAAGAAAAATTACTGGAGTGGCTGTCAGTGTGGGCTGGGAGGTTTTCTCTCTCTTTTCTGTCGAAACCTGTGGTTAGTGCAGTTAGTTGGTTTTCCCTCCGACTCTGCCCAGGATGGTCTTGATTGATGCCTGCTGTTCTAGCCTAATTAATGGTGATGTTTTCTCTCCTTCTCAAAAGTATGCAGGTTTGGACAATAAAACATCATCTTTTCCTGTAGGGTCTGTTTCAGCACAGGGGCTAGGCATCTGCAACTTGGAGCTGGGCCACAGGCCTGCTTGTGGGCATCTTCCAAGCTTTATAGCAATGAGGCCAGAAAGCACTGCACCTGACTGCAGTCTGTTCCTAACGGTCTCCTCTGTTGCAAATGGTGTGCTGGGCTGTGCTGCAGTGGTGGCATTCTCAACAGAGACCTGGAGTGTGGGCTGGCAGAAGTAGTTCGAATCGCAATGCTAAGACTGGATATTCTCTCTTTCCCTTTCTCTCTCCTCTCTCTCTCTCTCTGTCAATTTTCTATCATCTATTTCACCTATTATCTATCCACCCATGATCTATCTCTCTCTGTCACCTATCCATTTGTCCATCATCTACCCATCCACCTATCATCTATTATCTATCTATCTATCATCTATCTATCTATCTATTTTTAATATTCTGTGGAAATAAGATCCCTGGGGATCGCTTAGAAGGAGCAGGGAGCTTGGTTTTGCATTTGGTCCTGGGGAAGTGGGATAACTTGTGCCTGGCACAGCCTCTGTCCCTGAGGTCCCTCACGTACCAGAGTGTAGCACAAATATTGGCTCTGATAAGGGCTCCCCTCCCAGGGGCAGCCTGGATCCAGTCACTCTCTTGCTTATCACCCTGCTGTCCACAGTGACAGCCATGCTGGGTTCCATACTTTAAATGGAATATACTATAACTGTGCACCCTCTAAGCTCACACAAGGAGGGAGCTGGGAACAAAGAGATAGAAGGGATCCTTAAAGTCAGGCGGAGTGTGTTTGGAAGATGGCTTCCCCACACAGACAGTGGGTGGGTAGTGAGCCACCCAGGACCAGCCTGTTCTGGGGCTGAGGACAGAAGGGTGAGCAAGTGGCCAAGGACTGGAGCCTCAGTGACCACAGCCTGCAGAGACGCCTGCCCCTCTAAGGCAAACCTGCTCTCACCTTCTCTCTGTTCTGTGTCATTTTGTGCTGGCCTTCCCTTTCCTGTTTGTCACAGATGTGACATGTGTATATACAACACTGGACTGTGCACATATGCACACATACATGTGTATTTATATATTAAAATATATGTAGGTATTATATATAATATAATATATTATCCAATACTATATCATAATGCACATTAATAAGTATAATTATAATTAGACATTATACATGCATACTCAATAACTGCACATAAGTATATAATATTTTATTTTAAAATATATAAATATGAACACATATATGTGCCTGTGTGTAATCTAGTGTTATATAGTATTTATTATGCAACTATAATAAAATACTAATATATAATGTTATATAATATATTCATTATATTATTAATATAATTTTTACATTTATACAAATTAATCAATCATGAAGATCCCTGCTCTATTGGTTAATTTATGCACAAGGCTCTATACTCAATGGGAGTTTCATTATTTAAACTCTTTATTCCTTTTTTCTTTTTCTTAGCCTTCACTGGGTAGTGGACATGAATTCACAATAATAATCTATTATGATGAACCTTGGTAAATGGTTAAAGCTTATTCCATTTTCAGGATAGATGCCCTGGAGAGTGAGTCACTAATATAAAGATATAAATGAACGTTTCTGTATTTCCCGATCTTATATATTCTGTGGGTAAAAAGATGATTTTCAGAGTTGAAAGGTGATTATTTTGCAGTTGTAGGCAAAAGTGTGCACTGTATCCTAATTCACTCACAGGCTCTATGGTAAGATGTCACTAGTCGGAAGGAAGGCAATGGAATTATTGGGGTGATGTCAGCTGTGATTGTAAACGATACTTCGTGTGTATCAAAAGTGGCGTGAATTTGCCTGGGCAGAGGGAGGCCCTGACAGGAATGCTTTCATGTCTGCTTTGTGACTGACACCAAGTACGTTTGTGTTGAATGACAAACAGTTTCAGGCTAAGTTTGTCCCTTTTCAGTCTCTCAGGCACCATTAGGCAGCAGTGCCATGGAGGAGTCTGAGCTGGCGTTCCCAGTCTTAGAGGTTCAATGCAAGGGGCTTTCCCCCCATCCCTACCATGCATGACGCGTACGAACTATGTCTGCAAAACACTGGGCTCCTAGACACTTAGCTTCAATGTCACTTGTGCCTACATTTCATGTAGTTTGGGATTAATTAATGCCATACCATTTACTCAGTTTTAAAAAGATTTTGATTCTCTCCCTCAGGGCTACCAAGGCATGGTGGATGGTGGCAGCAACATTGTGGAAGCAGACTGGGAGAGCGTGTCCAGCATCCTGCAAGTGGTAGGTGTCGAGTTCAACAGGCTGTTTCCCTCTCTAAGCAAGTATCTCTCTTCTTTGAAACCTCTGATCCTCATGCTCCCGTCAGACTTAAAACAGATTAATGTGCTGCCCGACCTTATTTTTACCTGCTCGATGGGAAGGAAAACATTCTTAATGTGTCACTTAATTAAATTTTGTAAAAACATTTTACATCATGCAAATGGAAGAATTATCCTTGCAATAAAAAGTCATGCATACTAGTTAGCATTCCTTGTAGCACTTGTAGCAGATTTGGGCTTTTGTGTGTGTGTGTTTTTTACACCAGATTAATGTTGAGGCAGTTTTGTTTGTTGATGCTGTGTGTTTAGCGGCAAATATCTGCAACTGTTGGGTTTTCTCCAGTTCTGTGGCTTCAGTGTATCACAGCCTGGGAGAGACCCCAGCCAGCGGCTCCGAGGGCTGTGGGTTTAGAGGGTGCACAGTACCTTGCCCTGCCTGCTCCAGGCTGTGTGGATTTCCCCAGGGTGCCCGAGAGTGGGGTAATCGCCCCCTAAGGAACTTAAGCAGCAGAGAAAAGGCTGCTTAATTTGAATTTAAAAGACACCTGCCCCGTTATTTTATGTTTATGTTTTATTATGCCTAAAAAAATTTCCAGAAGGTTCCTGTATAGCTTAGCAAAGGCTCCACAGAGTTGAGAAATAAAGAGATCCCACGAAGGGAGTGGACTTCATGAAATGTTCCTGTGGTTTTATCTTTTTGTAATGTATGTATTAATACGTGACTCTGTTGAGTACTTTTTCACTGAAAGACCCAAATGGGTACATTCCCTGTGAAGGTGCTAGTGCAATGGATGAAAAATTTATGGAAAAAATATATTTAAAAAGTGGAATATTATTTAGTCATATAAAAGAAGGAACTCCTGCAATATGGGACAACATGGGTGGATCTTGAGGACATTATGCTAAATATAAAATACATCATACAGACAAGGACAAATTCTGTTATCATCTCACTTATACGCGTTATCTAAAATACTGAACTCAGAGAAACAAAGAATAAATTGGTGTTTGCCAGGGGCTGGAGAGTCAGGGAGATGGGTAGATGACCACCAAAGTGTACAAGCTTTCAGTTATAAGGTGAATACATTCTGGATCTAATGTATAGCATGGTGACTCTAGCTAATAATACTGTGTTGTGTACTTGAAATGTGTTAAGACAAGAGATCATAAGTGTTCTCGCAGCACACACACAAAAGGTAACTACTCGAGGTGATGAATGTGCTCATGTAGTTGATCGTGGTAACTTTTTTCACAGTGTATACATACATTAAGTCATCATGTCACATACCTTAAACATCTTAACAATGCTGTATTCTATACTTAAAAGTTGCTAAGAGAGTAAATCTTAAAACTTGTCACCACAAAAAATAAAGGCAACTATGCAAATTGATAGCTGTATAAACTACTCGTTTGTGGTGATCATTTCACGATATGTGCACGTATCAGCTGATGGCACTGTGCCCTCGAGCTGACACCACGCGGTACGCTGTACTCAGTTATATCTCAGAAACTCCGGAGGAGATGACAGCAGCGAGCATGTTTAATGCCGGTCACAGACCCGCGGGTCTACAAGTAATCCCTTACTCCCTCTCTCCCAGAAAGACACCAGAGAAAGTTTGACACCCATCAATACGTAGCAGAGTGATATTTGCAAAAAATCAGGACAGCATTGTTTGAATTTGAGACAGCAAACTGTGTGTGCAAAAGAACATTCCCTTCCTGCTGGTGTGATTGTGCAGAAGACAGGAGATACGAAAGTGGTTGTGGAGAGTGTACGTGCGTGCCTGCATGCACGGCCTACCTGTCTGCATCTTAGTCGATTCTGATTTCATCCCTGAGGCCCTGGCTGTGTTATCTCCTCCCTGTTTATGGGCTGCTGACTTAGCTTCCAGTCGTTAGCAATCACATGAGCCTGTAGTTAATGGCTCTTGGTCAAATCAAAGTGCAGAGAATGAGCTTACCTGTACTCTGTGCCCTGCACCTACCACCCAGGCTCACCTATACTGTGGTGAGTCGTAAGGTCATCCTGTCACACCGCCTCTTATTAACCCAAATCACTGACGAGTGAGCTTCCTAAAGGGAGCATGCATTTGAAGGATCGCGTGCAAATTCTGGTTTTATGAGTGCATCCTTGACGTATGCAAGGGAACCCTGTGTTTTCTAAATACAACTGGAAATTCATTTCTGAAGCACCAAGAAAGAAGGATCATGACTTATCTCTCTGTAAGTTGGGATGGCCCAACTTAAGATTTTTTTTTTAAGATTTATTTAACCTTTAAGAAGGGTTAGGGCTGGGGAGATGTGGTCGAAAATAAATCTCTTTGTCACAGATTCCTATTTCGCCTGCATGAGTGGTGAGCTCTGAATAATGGAAGGGGCCACTGCTGGACATGGTGATTCTCTGGCCTAGGCTGATGCCAGCACGGGGCCTGTCTGAGGCTCAGGGAGCGCGGGGTCCAGGGGTCCAGCTGCCTCACACTGCACAGCCTCCAGCGTGGCTGTCATCACCTTGCAAACTCTCCTCTGCGTGTTCAGCTGACAGTGGTCCTTGTTTCCATACCCTACTTGGCTCCCCCTGGGCATGAAGCCATTGTCTCTACTGAATTGCAGAATGGAGCTAAAAGTGGGAAAACGAACTTCCACAGTGGACCAACTGAAGAGATTAAAATGAGGGAACCCTTACTTTGGAAAGTCCCATGTCTACATCAGCACTCACATGTACCCCTCATTCCACCAGGTTGTTAGGAGACAGATAAATAGGATTTCATTTCTTTTTCAGGGCGGGACCATTATCGGCAGTGCCCGGTGCAAAGCCTTCCGTACCCGGGAAGGCCGTTTGAAAGCCGCTCACAACCTGGTGCAGCAGGGCATCACCAACCTGTGTGTGATTGGTGGGGACGGCAGTCTCACTGGGGCCAACATCTTCCGGGAGGAGTGGAGCGGGCTGCTGGAGGAGCTGGCCCAGAACGGTGCGTGTCCGCGTCCCCTGCCTCCCTCTCCTGCTTTCTCCCCCGGCCCTGGTCATCTTCTCTTCCTGCAGAGAGCTTTGACCTCATCTGCTCTGTGTGTTTAACTGTCACTGAGGTATTTGTGGTGTCAGACTTTACAGCCACCACCTCAGGACCCACGTTGGACCTCCAATTATAGCAATAATCAGAATCATTTGTTTCAGTGCACTACAGTGAGTGTGCTGCTACATGACTTCAATGTAATACAACATATGATCAGCAGAGCTGTGCTGCTGGAACGAACAGCCCTTCGTGAGAGGTGTAAGCTTGCCCTGAAGCACTTGCCCTGAGTGCTGTGAAATCTATCCAGGAAGGAGAGTGGCCGCCAGATGCCGGCAGCAGGGGCCCTAGAGCAGCTCCCGTCCACCGTATTCTGGTCCGACACAGGCTGGGTGGTGACAAAGAGGAGGAATAGCCGCCTGAGTCCCTGCCTGAGCTGCCCCCAACCTTGACTGCTCTGATTCGGTTTGGGCAGCTCTGCTCACTCGTCAGTCTTTTCCGAGGGCATTAAGGGAACAGCACCAACTCACTAGTCCCCCATAGGCCTATGAGAAATCAATTCCATGGTTATATAATATTCTTATGTACTTAATTCTGGGATTGTGACACTTCCTTATTGAGAGCTACGCTATTCTCTCCAGCCCTTACCAGACAGAAGTCAAATTTCACCCACAGAGTGCAGTGTGCAGATCCTCCCCACTTTGATTTTTACAGTCCCATGCTCTTGTCTGTGACCTCTACCGATATCTGGCATTTATTTACATGAGTGTGGAGAATCAGGTCATGCAGAGTTCCGGGAAAGCAACAATGGATGGAAAGTGTGTTCAGAGTCGTGGGTTTCTGTACGCGTGGCCGTCCTGTCTCCCCCTCACATGCCCCCGGGGCCCGTGGGCTGCTCCCAGTGATGGAGAGTGTGGCGGTGTCCCCTGCAGGCAAGATCAGCAAGGAGGAGGTGAAGAAGCATGGGTACCTCAACATCGTCGGCATGGTGGGCTCCATCGACAACGACTTCTGCGGGACCGACATGACCATCGGCACGGACTCGGCCTTGCACCGGATCATCGAAGTCGTGGATGCCATCATGACGACGGCCCAGAGGTAGACCCGGAGGAGCCAGTGGGCGGGCGGGCGGGCAGCACGGGGCACCCAGTGCGCTGCGGCTAGATGCTCGTGCTGGCTCTGGAAAGTTCCTCAGAGGGTGTTCTGGTGCAGCTCTTGTCACTTGAGTATTAGAAATGGGGCAAGAAAGTTGTTCTCAGGTTGACTTTTTACTTTCAGCTTTATAAAGTTACCCCTCCCCCCATTAAAGAAGAAAAATGTGTTTGTTGGAGAAAATTTATAAGATAAAAATCATCATTACCTAAAGTCCTGCCCAGAGTTCTGCAGGAATGGCGGAAAGTAAAACTGTGTGTGAGTGTCACCACAGCCCGTGTCAGAAATGTGGGGAAGCGTCTGCATCCCCCTCCCCACAGGGTGACATTTGTAGCCTGCCACGCACTGAAGTGCAGATGAAGCGATGGCGCTTTCTGTATCCATGGCGGTACAGACTCCAACGGACGCCGTAAAATGTGGACCTGGAAAGTGCCCTCACCCCCTGCGCCCCTTTACTCACAAAAGTTTGAAATACTCCAGTGATCGCATCTACCTCTGTAGAAAATGGGCCCTTTGTGGAGGCCTGGGTACCTGCCGTAACCACAGAGCAGCCGTTCTGTCTGACTTGGCTGTGCCAGCACTTGTCTCTGTGTGCCCTGTGCTCTTCCCAGTGGTGGTAAGTGGGTGCTCCTTTTGTCTTTTCCAGCCACCAGAGGACCTTCGTTCTTGAGGTCATGGGGAGACACTGTGGGTACGTATGTGCAGACACGATTCAGGTGGAAAGGACCCGCCCACGGCCCCCTGGAGAGCCTTGCACCCCAGTGCACATGCTGCAGGGGGGTGGTTCTCGAGGGGCCAGTGGCTCCCACACAGGCTTAGCATTCTGTCTGCCCAAGGCCATTGCTGAATTCTGGGTGCCCAGCAGCAGCCTAATGGGGTCCTTGCTATTTCCACGTAGGTACCTTGCCCTGGTGAGCGCCTTGGCCTGTGGGGCGGACTGGGTGTTCCTTCCAGAATCCCCTCCGGAAGACGGTTGGCAGGAGTCCATGTGCATCAAGCTCTCGGAGGTAACTCACTCTCTGCATCCCTCAGCTTCCAACCACCCTCCCTGCTCTGTGCTGGCCGTGCCCTGCAAGTACCCTTGGGGCTTTCAGTTTGGGCAGAGTTTTAGACAGCTGAACACTGTTGGATTCTAAGGCGAACCTGGGTGCATGGGGCCTGCATGTATTGGCTGATTGGCTGTTCCCATGGGGGTTTGCTTCCCAGTGCTGCAAAGAGTGAGGTGATAGAGAAACAGCGACATCAGCTCTGTTTTCCATGCACAGCAGTTGGTTTTACGTGGAGGAGGTACCATGAGATCGCAGCTATTGAAAGCAATCAGTGTTGGTCAGAAACTTATTTCTATTTCAGCTCCACATGACACTATCGACAGACCTGCGTTCTGACTCTAATCTGAAATTCCCGAGACACTGACATGTGTTACGAGGGTTCCCTCAGCCGAGTGTTCCCAGTGTGCTGGGCCTGACATCAGGTTGATGAATTACTTTGAAGCAGGCTTTTTCATCAGGTCTGTAGTTTGTGGTGTGGCCATGTTTCACACTGTTGGTTATTTGTGTGAGGCAAAATTTCCCTCTAATGAGGTCTTACTTAAAACAGCACCTTTCGGGACAGGAACCCCAGTGTGTAGGGGAGTTCCCCATGCTTTATTTTTATAACCCTCTTATCACTGGTCTGCAGGGAAAGGATGTGAGCCTGTGGCATAGGCTAGTTACAATTGTATACAGCAAACACATAAGCAGTACCCACAGCAGGGACACAGGTGCAGTAAGACCTTGCCATCACCTTCATGGTAACAGATTTGAAGACACAAATTCCTTACTTGGAAGAATCAGGCCCCTGTTTGAAGTTGGAGCTCTTAGCTGGAAATAGACCCGTGATCACAGGGAAGGACCAAAATATGAACACTGGCATAGCAGCGATGGATGAGTTCACTGTTTCTTGGCCTTGCCTGGGCACATGGCACCATTGTCCACCAACCAGCTAGTGCTGGGAGAGCCGTGGCTATTGCGTGAGATGAGGGTGGCACCCCACCTAGATGGGTACTCCTGTGTGCCCCGGGGGTGTCGTTAATTACCATCTCATGGGACACTGTGTAAGATTGCAGTCCCCAAGGGCCCATGCCTTTTTCTGTGAGCTGTCTTCCACCTCCCTCCCTGATAGTCTCTGGCCTGGCCCAGGACAACACCGTCACAGGCCAGGGTGTGCTGGCAGCTGTTGGAGACGGAAACACACCCCCCTGTCAGGAAGTACGCACACAGTGGGTCAGAGGTCAGTGCTGAGTCTGCAGCACTGACTGGAATGGGAGCCATGTGGTCTTGTCTGCAAGCCCCCTGGGTTTTAGACTCGATACGCTGTGCTGGCAGCCAGGACCCGTGTCAGCGTGTGTCGGCCCCCTGAGTATTGACAGAGTGAGGACTGATGGTTTAAACTCACCTCTGCATGAAAACACTTGATATTGTTACAGTGTAGTGCCTTTTCAGTGGTTGGTAACATGGCACTGGGAGGACTTTTCCAAGTACCTTTCTGCATAAATTGGCCCAAGATGCAGACCCTAGGGCACCTCCACCACAGGCATTTCAGTCTCGAATTGGGAAAGACTCCATGGAATCGAAAGGCCTGGGTTGAATCCTGGTCCTGCCACCCCCAGGGGGACATTGGGCACCTCCCCTTCCCGTGTCCTGAGCTCCTGGGCTGTAAAGTGGGGAATATGCTGCTCCTTAGCAATTTTGTGACAAGTGACTGAGTGAGTGAGTCCAGCGGGGGATCCCTCAGGCATCCAGTGACCTGTACAAACAAGGCCATGTCCCCAGTGTAAGTGTGCAGACAACTCCATTATTTCTCACCACCTTGGGGACATTGTTTTATGGTTGAAGAATGGCTGTTTGGCTGAGCCCCTGTTTATGGACATGTCATTCCTTCCGATTTTGCTTTTTCAAATGATGCTACATTAATCACTCTTACAGTCATATCTTTACACCTTTGAGAAAATTTCCATTTAATATATTCTCCAAAGTGTAGTACATCTATTAATAATCTATTTTAAAAAACGACCAAAGGGCATATGTATTTGTGGCCTTGGTTGCAGGATGGGGCAGCCTCGTGAGGACAGCCCACTCTGGGCAATGTCCCTGGACGCCCGGTGGGGCAGCTCCAGCACTGCCCACATGGGGCCTCATAGCCGCACAGCGCTTACACCCCCTGCCAGAGGTCCTTAATGGGGGCCTTTACAGAGAGCACCTTATGGACAATGACCTCAGGGCATCCTTTCAGGACTGCCTGGAGCCTGTGAGGACCCCAGCAGCCCAGGCTCACAACGGCGTCCACCTGTCTGTTCCTACGTAAGGCAGCTTCTGACCGGCTCGGCTCTGAGTCCTTCCAATTTCTCCCCTGTGCGTACCTGCCTCCTACATGGGCCTGGGATCCTGTCATCTGATCCCAATGGCACAGAATTTCCGGGCTGGGATAGGATTCCTGAGAAGTGGTTGGGAGTCTGGCTTCCAAAGGAAATGGGCAGTGTGGTTTGCAGTGGAGACTGCTGGGGAGGCCAGGCTATGGGTGCGTCTGCGTGTGGGGGTCACAGCCCAAGGTCAGTCAGCACAGCCTCCCAGCCGGGGGCTGTGCAGGTGCCAACTGCTGTGGTGATATCACCAGACCTCGAGTTCCACCCACCCCACCCTCCTGTACCTGCTCACAGAGCACCTTCACCTTCTTTCCGTGTCCTTTGTAAATAGTGCCCGTGAAATTAGGTAACAGTTTCTACCTGGCAAGAGGCCAGCTCAGTGGGGACTCACTGGCCCTGGTTTTGTTGAGAACATTTCAGGCATTAGAAGATTTTCACTTTCTGTTTCCTTAGAACCGGGCCCGGAAAAAAAGGCTGAATATCATCATTGTGGCTGAAGGAGCAATCGATACCCAAAATAAGCCCATTACCTCGGAGCAAATCAAGGACGTGAGTGTGTTCAGCTTCTCCCCTCTCCGCCACCACCTGCCTGGAAAGGGGAGATGGTAACACAACTGGCAAAGGGTGGATTTGGCATTATGATTCTGAAAATACTTTTTGTTCTTCCTGATAGTAAAAAGTGTTTTCTTAATGACTCATAGCTTCAGTGACATGAGAACTGTACAACTCTGGCTTCTGGAGAGCCAGTGACACTCATGTTATTTTTGGGGATATCCCGAAGGGCCAGAGCTTCCACACAGGGAGAGGGGAAAGAGGGGAGGATGGGAATGGAGGGTCCAGCTCTGGGCACCAGCTGCCCTGAGAGCCATGAGGGTCAGCCCCCAAGAGTGAGCCCTCCCTCCCCCGGGAGCATCAGCTAAGCTTCCTCTTGCAATGACAGCTAAGTATTGGACGTGAGTCACTGCCCCTCCCTGCCTGCAGAGGGACGGACACCACAGTCCTGTTGCCACAGGGCTCAACCATGGGTGCAGCTTGTCAGGCCTGTGGCAGGATGGGCAGGGCCTCCTAGTTAGAGAGGCAACTGGGCATGTACTGCACACACCAGGGAGACAGACAGGCAGGCTCTGGTCGAAGCCACCCATCCGGGCAAAGGATGGTATCAGCTTGGCTGTACAAGTTGGTTTCTCTATTTTGCCTTCTTTATTCCCATAGCAGCTGTGCACCTCAATTTTAAAATACTGAGAGATAGCTGTGAAAGATATCGGCCAATATTTCCAGGTGTTAATGGTGAACAGTGCCAGATGTTAAACCTCGGTTCTTGAGTTTTGGCTAAGAGAGAATCCAGAGCCAAGACTCAAATACAAGCAAAAGTTTATTTAGAAAGTTAGAGGTGGAAGTGAGCTGTGTGCAAGAAGTGAGCCAGCTGGGCTACATGAGCCTAAGAGGGGGGGAAAGTTGAGGGTGTGCTCCAGAGTGAGAGAGAGCGAGAGAGAGAGAGAGAGAGAGACAAACAGTGAGAGCGAGAGACAAACAGTGAGAGAGAGAGAAACAGGGAGAGAGAGAGAGAAACGGGAGGGAGAGAGAGAGAAACGGGAGGGAGAGAGAGAGAAACAGGGAGGGAGAGAGAGAAACGGGGAGGGAGAGAGAGAAACGGGGAGGGAGAGAGAGAAAC
>PVKM010020318.1:0-23464 GCA_004027735.1 Carollia perspicillata | reverse complement strand
TCCTTTAAATTGACCTTATCTGGGAGGAACTTTATCTGCCCTTCTATTCTAAATGATAGCTTTGCTGAATAGAGTAATCTTGGAGTAGGTCCTTACCTTTCATGACTTGGAATACTTCTCTCCAGCCCCTTCTTGCCTGTAAGGTTCCTTTTGAGAAGTCAGCTGATAGTCTAATGGGAACTCCTTTGCAGGCAACTGTCTCCTTTTCTCTTACTGCTTTTAAGATTCTCTCCTTATCTTTAATCTTGGATAATGTAATTATTATGTGCCTTTGTGTGTTCCTCTTTGGGTCCAACTTCTTTGGGACTCTCTGAGATTCCTGGACTTCCTGAAAGTCTAGTTTCTTTGCTAGATTGGGGAAGTTCTTCTTCATTATGTTTTCAAATAAGTTTTCAATGTCTTAGTCTTCCTCTTCTCCTTCTGGCATGCCTATGATTTGGATGTTGGAATGTTTAAAGATGTCCTGGAGGTTCCTAAGCCTCCCCTCATTTTTTTGAATTCTTGTTTCTTCATTTTGTTCTGGTTGAATGTTTCCGTCTTCCTTCTGCTCCAAATCATTGATCTGAGTCCTGGTTTCCTTCCCATTACTGTTGGTTCCCTGTAGATATTTCTTTATTTCACATAATGTGACCTTCATTGTTGCCTGGGTCTTTTTTATGCTGTTGTAGTACCCACTGAGTTCCTGGAGCATCCTGATAACCAGTGTGTATCTGAGAGGTTGGCTACCTCTTTGTCGCTTAGTTGTATTTTTTCTGGAGATTTGAACTGTTTTTTCATTTGGGCCATTTTTTTTTGTCTCAGTGCACCTGTTATGTAGTAAGGGGTGGAGCCTTAGGTATTCACCAGGGTGGGGCAACCCATGTGGCTGTGTTGTGGGGGAGGGGAAAGAGAGGGAACAGTGCCCCTTGCTCTGCTCTCTGCTGGATTTCAGTCACTTCCTCTGCTACACACAAGCAAATTAGGCCCTTCTGGTTCAGATTCCTGGGTGGGTGGACTTGTGTATGTTCTGGGACCCTATGGGTCTAATAAACTTTCTTGTGAGGCTGGGAGTTTCTCCCACTGCCACCTCAACCCCCACAAGTGTTTTCAGTCAGAGGTGTGAGGCTTTACAACCTCGAGCTGGAACCCGGGTTGCCAGGTCTGTCTCGCTCCACAGTTGTTCTTCCCAGTTTATCTGCACATGAATGTGGGACTGCTTGCTCCACCAGTCACTGCCTGGCCCACTGTGGTCCTCCAGCTGCTGCCTTACCATGAGTTTTCTCTACTTGGCCACCCATCCCTGCCTCTTCTACCCATCTGGATGAATGTTTCTTCTTTAACTCCTTGGTTGTCAGACTTCCATACAGTTCGATTTTCTGTCAGTTCTGGTTGTTTCTTTGTTGTTAAATTTGTTGTTGTCCTTATTTTGATTGTGTGAGGAGGCACAACATGTCCGCCTATACCACCATCTTGGCTGGAAGTCCAATATCTTTTTTTTTTTAAAGAAATTGATTCTGTGTCGAGAATGGACTGTAGATGGGTAAGACAAACCATAAATGTTCACAGATATGTTTCTTTTGGCTCACAATGAGTTAAAAGGAAGTAACACTTAAATGTTGGTAAATTTCCAATTAAATCCAAGTATCTGGCTTCCATTGAAATATCTGAAGACTTGGAATTCCCTGCCCCCAACGTGGCAGCTATCCATGGGTGCTAAGTGGACACTGCCTTTCTCAAAAGGGCAGTCCACCATTCCCCACCCACCTCGCATGTTATCGCTGACCATCCCATTTTATTAACTAATATCGATTGCCCAAACCCTATGGGCATTTGAATTTGTGATGTCTGAACTTCTTTTTTCTTTCCTGCTTTGTATCAGGCTCTGGAGATACAACAGTGAAGAAGAAGCAATGTCTTTCCTGAAGAAGTTTAGATTTTCCTTATTTTCTACTTTCAACAGCAAAATAATTAGAAAAATGCTATATTATTAGAATTTTGTATTTGCCATAGTTTAGATTTTTATTTTTGGAATTGGAGAGTTTTGACTTCTGTCATTCTATATTATAGTCCAAAAGCTTCCATCCCTCCCCCCTCATTTACAGTAACTTATTTTCCTTCAACTCATCACTGGTTTAGGCTTGGGCCCCTTGTTCTTATCTAGCCAGTAAAGGGAGAAGCATGAACACAAGTCCAAGTTCATCCCTTTTCATCCTTCCACAACCAGCCTTGTGCCTCCTGCCTCAAAGAGCAGGTCCTCTCCCAACACTAATTCCAAACTGTCAGCGTGAGCTCAGGTGTCCTCTCCGTGTTTAGCATGGTTTGGTTCTGGTGGATCGCAGGGGAAAGAGCCAGCAGTCAGGCTAGGTCAGGAACTGGAAGCAGAACCATGGAGCACATTATCTTTTCCTGAAGGTAAAGTCAGCATCGTGCAGAGCTGCTTTAACAGATTAGCAAAGGGGGTAATGTTTTGTTGTCTTTCATAAAGGATTTTTTAAGAGCTTGTTTTTATGGGGGCCTGTTTACCGTTAGGTATTTCCCAGCACTCAGATTTCCATTTACATAAAGCTTTGCTGTATTTTAGCTCTTACTGATTTATAGAAGAGTAAACAAAATTACAAAGTTTCTGACATTGTAATGCTAATGCTCATGTGTTTGAGATTATGATTGAGTCCATATATTCATTTGCTCATTCAAGCATCATAGAGCTTTGTACTAATTTTATCGTCTACTATAAATTAATTATTTGCATAGTATAAAATCCCATCTCACATTGCAAGTATGAAGGACAATATAATTTGATAAAATCATTTCATGGCAATGTAATTATCCAAATTATATATTAGACAAATCTCTATGCTAATACTACTATTACATATGCAAAGAAGTCTGTGGAATTCATCATGATGATTAACACACTTGATGTTGAACACAAAGTGATTGTGTACATGAAAAAAGAATGTGGAAAGTAAATAAAACATCGCAATTCCATCTTCTTAACTCTGGGGCAATCTTTTTCATTTATTTTCAGAGTATCTGAGGAAATTGATATTCTCTCTATCCCTAAATTCTTTCTCCAAATAGAGTATTGAAAGGAAATGGAATTTATTTTTAAGCATACTCTATGAAGATGGAATGTGTGGTTCATTGTTCAGCCCCACCCACGATTAAGGAGAGTGCTAAAAGGGTAGATACGAGTGTTGGGGTTTGTTATGAGCAGGTTGATTATAATCTGGCTGTGAACCAAGGACTATAACATAGAAAGTTAGGACTCAAAACTGTCCTGTTCCAAAAATAAAAATCTAAAACTATGGTGAACTCCAAATTTCAGGAACACAGCATTTTTTCTAATTATTTTGCCATTTAAAGTGGAAAACTGAAGCTTCTTTAGGACAGATAATACTTCTCCACTGTTGTGTCTCCAGAGCCGGACACAATGCATGGATGGTATTCAATATATATCAATTGAATGACTATTGACTATAAGTAAGTGCTTCTGAATGTTTTTAGAAGTTATCATAGTATGATTGTTATAAAGTGGAAATGATGACAAGTAAGTTCAACATTGGCTTCAGCAAAACTTGGGAATGGTCTGTTGGCTCAGGTCATTAAATATTCTTCAAGTGGTTTGGACTAATGGAAGTTCATGTAGAGAGAAAATGTAGAGAATATAGTTAATAACATTGTAATAACCATATATGGTGCCAAGTGGGTACTAGACTATTAACCATAGTGGTTAAATCAAACCACAATGTTGTACACCTGAAACTAATATAATACTGAGTATAGTTATAATTGAAAAATTTTAAAGAGCTAAAGCAAACAAACACAAACAAACCAAGGTCTAGGGTATTGTTTCTCCACGTGTGGTCTTAGAGAACTTTCATTTCCAGTTTAATGCTTAGTTCTGGTTAGTTAAGGAAAGATAGTCTAGAGAGAAGGTGGAAGAACAGAGCACTGTGAATCCAGCCAGAGAAAGCATCGTTGAAGCTGGTGGTTCCAACAGCGCGACCCTGGGGCAGCAGGATCATCAGGACCTGGCAGTGTGTTGGAGATGAAGATTCTCAGGCCTCGCCCCAAACTTATTGAGTCACTGCTCTGGGGCGGGACACAGCAGCGGGTGTTTTAGTTGATCTTCCCAGTGTTCACATGCACATTAAGTTTGAGATCCAGTGGCCTAAGAAACTGAAGTGGTCATGCTAAGGAAAGAAAATGGAAGGAAGGGGAGCTGCAATTGAGGAGTAATCCTACTATAGGGCGATGGACTAATGTGAGTGTCTCCTGAGAGAATCATGAGCCGCAGCAACTGGAGGTTACAGTACAGCCGACTTTGACTCATGATTTGAGAAATATTTATTGAATCCCATCTATGGGCAAGGCCCTCTGCTAAATCCTGGGAAGGGGAAAACACGGAGGAGGATATGAGCCTGCTCTTATGAAGCGCACCATCTTTTGTGAATGAAAAACAGGCTTTTTTTTTTTTTTCAGCACGTGATGGGAGACAGGAGAGACCTTTCTGGCAGACTGACAGGGCAGGGCAGGCCTCACCAGTGAACTGCATTGAGCTGAGTTCTGAAAGACTGGCAGGCAGTACCTGGAGAAGGAATGGGATTTAGGAGAATGAGAGCTGTTCACGGGTAGAAGGGAATGAGAGAGGAGAGAAGGCGGGAGATAGGAGGGCGATAGAGACAGGGAAAGAAACAGAGACAGAGAGAAACTGCCTTATGTGGTTTCAAGCTGCCTTTGTTACATGTCACATGGGGTATGAGGAAGAAGCTGACCCTCTGCTTGATATGAAGAAGGAATATAACATACTTGGTGCCAGTAGGTCCCTTCTAAAACTCAGATGCTCAGCTTCTGACATTTATCTTTGGAACATTTATCATCTTTAAATGCAGCTTTCCGCCATGTTACTGATATTCCACCATGCTCAGGCTTGCCTTCCTCCCTAGTCGACTCCCTTCCCACGGGGTTGCTCATGGACTCCATCGCCCCCAAGCCCGACAGCCACTTTCAGGTCATAATGGTTGGAGTCACGGTGAAGCACCCTGTCTTCCCCCAGACCCCTCTGGTAGTGGTTTTTGGCAGAGACTCTTCAACAGAGAAAGGCTTAATTCTTAATCCAAAACTTTTCTATTTTACTGGAGACATCTGAAACAGTGTGACAAGCCTGGGCTAGAGGATTTTTAGAGGATTTCAGGCTGCAGTTGTCACAGGAGTGTGGCTCCACGAACCAGCCTTCTTCCATCTAGTTTGCCAATTACTGTAAGAAAAAAACACCACTGAACAGACTCAGCAGTTTTTAGGTTGAGTGAAAAGTGCCCAGATCTTTATTCATTCCCTACAGTAGGGTGTGGACACCAAGAAACCCTTCTGTGCTCTCTGATGCTGTTTGGACAGGCAAGGGGAAAGACATGCTGAAATTGCAACAAAAAGTTTGGCGACTCAGCCATGGTACTTTTCCCTCTCCTGATGCAAAAGAAGCAGTCAATTTAAAATCGGTGTAAAATTCTAGAAAAGTAGCAGTGTTAGTGTAATGGTGCCATGGTAGTGGGGTGTGCCAGGGAAACCCAAACAGACTGAACTGGACTGCTTCCTTCTTAACCCTACCAGGCACTAGAGTTTTTAATGAAAAAAATAAAGAAGCTTAACTAGTCCTTGATTCACACACACACACACACACACACACACACACACACACACACACACACAATTTTGAAGGTTTTTTTCTGAGTAACAAGACTTCCTTTCTCTCTCCTATTTAACCCCTGGCTATTCTACTCACCTGCGTTTATGGTCGATCATGAATTCTCAAATCTAATGCAGTCTTCGTACTGTTGTGTCTGCTTTTGTCCTGCCGTGCCCTGGGTGCCAGATTCAACCCTCTGGGGAGAGATGGCGGATGGCTTTGAACTGGGGTGGTATTTTATATGAGAATGTATCTAAAGGTTGGAGAGATGTCTACACAGATAAATTAGGCTGCACAAGGACTGTACCCACACGATATTCTAGTGACTACAAAGGTGACTACAAAAAGCCCATGATGTTCCTGGACTTTTCCAACCCTACAGCCAACATCATGCATGGAATAAAAGCAGAGAATTCACCCAGGTTCGGCCACTTCTTTTGCCACATCCCAGTTCCCTTGGGCAGATTACCCAGCCTTTCCGAGACTCAGGTTCCATTTCCAGTTGAAGCCTTACTGCTTAGACTTAGAATCCTGAAGAAATCATGCTAACTGAATCAAACCGGGAAAAATAAGATTCAGTCATTTTAGTACTTATAATCCTTTGAAGTGTAAGACTATGTTAAAAAAACATTAAATTTCTTGGGTAAACATGATGTTACATGGCTCATAGTTAACTTGGAAAACCCTAGGGGAAAAATTACTCCTTAAGGAAAACAGTTTCCCGAGGGACATATATTGAAGAAAGGAGGCCACTACCCTAGATCTCTTTGATATAAAGCATAATAATCAATAAAAAAAGTTGTATAGTTTTGATCCATCCCGCGAACTGCTTTAAGTTATAGCCAGCATAGCCATGCAAACTACTGATGAATTTTTTGCTTCTCTAATAACATCGAACAATCCTTCGAGACTTCATTCAACAGGCCCAGTCACGTGCCCATCCACACACCTGTACTATCACTGGACTCTCTACTAAACCAATTTTAAGAAATAGACTTGTTGACAGGCACGAATTCACATAGATAGGACTTTGATTTCAGAGCAAAAAATATATAAAGACGAGATCTGGAGCTATCAAATCTTGGCTCTAAATGAAACATGAAAAGACCTTGCCACTATGAAATCATTAATTTAAACTCCTTAGGACTTAATTAAAAATTAAATTCTACATTCTTCCTGATTCTTTTAATTCTTTTAAAAATGCCAATGAACAGGATATTCAAAAGTAGCATATGTATGTACTTAGACCATTTCCCTGGCATTTTTTCCCTCTTATTAAAAGAGAAATGCTTTAAAATAAGACCCGGCATACATAAAGAGCCTTTTGCTAAACATTTAAAAAACTTGGAGGGGATGAGAAATCTCGAGATTGCCTTGGCCGCAATTTCTGGGCAACCCTTTGAAGACCATAAACATGTATTGGTATTTCCCACATGACCCGGAGGCTAGTATTTACCATCAGTTAACAAGGAAAGACCCCAAACCACATATTATATTTTATAACTTCAACGTTCGCTATAAATGAGAAGCAGAGTCCTATTTCATGCAAGATTGGTGTGTGCCCAAGCTCAACCCTCACCAGAATGTGAGGGCTAGATTGGCTGGTGCACAAATCTGCCTTCTGCTTTCTTTTCTGCTAAATGAAAAATTAAATGAATAGGTGCAATTGTAAATGCTGTCAACAGTATTTGCAGTGTATTTTTAAGATACAGTAGCACTGTCATGGGAGTGATTTATCTTCTAATTATTTGTCAAAATGATGTGATTAAATATCATGCTCCGTCATGGGTTTCATGTAAATAGCCTCATTAGCCCCACTCTGCCTCTGAAGGGCACCGCCACCGAGCTTCTGGATTCTGAGAGACAACTCTTTCCCTCTGCCTCTGCATAAAAAGTGTACTTCTTTCTCTTTCATCACGCATGAAGATTTATGGGCTTTAACTTCCAGCCTATAGGGTAGAACATCAGGCCCCGTGCCTTCATTTATTCTTGAAAGTTATTGCACATTCTCTACTCTAATGGCCTTGCCCTTCAAAATGCCATAGGTGGAGTCACATAACTCTATATTAACATTTGGAAATGGCTTTTAGCTTTTGGGTCATTTCATGGTGTCATTTCAGTGAGTTACTCATTTGGAATATTACTTAGCCGTATAGACAAACTGTTCTTTCTGCTGCAAAACAACCATTTTGCTTTTGATATAATGAATGCATTTAAGTTTGCATAACTTAACTTTCTACACAATTGTTTTGTCCCTGTGGTAGGCGTAGGGACAAGATAGTGATGGTAAAACATCAATTCGGTCAAGTTTCACGACAAAGATTAATGCCACCCAGAATATTTCAGTGGATTATTTAGAAAACAGTTGTGTGGATCTGTAGAATCAAGAAAGATAGGGATATAGAGAATTACTATTGGGGATTTATATGCTGTATCAGATTAAATTCTTTAAACCTGTCAAACGTACATTCTCCTTTTAGCTTGTGTACTCATTTAGAATCTGTTTTTAATTTAAAACATTCCTGTCACGTAGAAGGATTATTATGATGTCTCTCTGCACCTTCACATACTTAAAACAAATTAAAGGAAAAAAACTCCCCAAAATTTAGCAACCTGTAAAGGGAAATACAGACGTCGGCTTTCTCTGGTAGGTCGGTAACTTGTCCCCCGCCTCCTCCTGTGTGTCTTTTCAAATCAAAGCAAAGTCAGGCCTTCTTGTTATCTTATTAGATATATTTTAACTTTTCTATTTTATAGCAGGCAAAGCCTCTCAGATATGCTTAAAACTGTAGTTTGAAAAACAGTTAACTTTCCTATGTGTTTGAATAATTGATACTTTTATTCTGAGTTTGTTTTACTCAAAATTGCCTCCAGCTAAAATTTGGTTTATCTCTTTGCACAAGCCCAAATGATTACAATCCAAATCCCAACGATCTTTTAAAATTTTTTTCAAAGTCAACCAGAGGAGGGGCTGTCTCAGCAAAAAGCTCCCTCAGCAGTGTAAACGTTAAGTTCATCTGACCTAGAAAGAGCAGAGTAAGCAAAACAATAAAAAGGAAAAGCATCAGTGAAATCTATGGGCTTCATCATCCCTTGGAGGGATTTGAAAGGCAGCCGGACAGATCCCAGTTCAGAAAGAATTTGTTTATTCTGCTTATCTCAGGTCAGAACTAACAGCCTTAATGGGTTTGAGGACCCTTTACGGGCCCTGCATTGATGTGGCCATTTGCCTATTAATGTATGTATTTGAAAATGATCTTATTTCCACATATCATCTGTAACATATACACTCTAAGTTGTTACAAGATTTTCCATCTAGTGAAATAAATACCATCCGATTTTAAATCCGCAAAACATATTGTCACAGCATCGAGCAAACATATGCAAACGCCTTTTTGAGTTTCGCTTCTGATTGGCAGATATCTTTGGGTTGCCATGGGCAGTAAAGGCAAAAACCACACACAAATGAAACTGAATTGCAATTCCAGATTTTGATGGCATTCTCTTCAACTTGAAATTTCACAAAGTTTAAGCAAATGAATATAAATAAATGGAAGCTACAGTGAAACACAGTATGGAGGAAACATTTAATGGACTGGAGCATTTTGCTTTCATATAGTCATACATAATTGGTGACTTGAAGTGAAGAATCCAATGATCATAGAGCCCTTGGGTCCTACTGCTCTGTCAGCTAAAATTCTGCCTTCCGAAGAAGAGCTTCAGCCAGAATTATTGTACACAAGTTGTTCAATGTCTTGACTACTCAGTAGACACCCCTAGGGAGCTTTAGCAGTTCTGCTGGTGCCTGAGCCCCAGCACACACCACTGCAATCGAGCACAAGTGTCCCTGCATATGGAAAATCTGCGTGACCCCACTTCCCTTTTGTGGAAGATCTACATCAGTACCTGTTTTCCCTAACCAAAAGAAATCCAAAGAGGATTTTCACTTTTAAATGAATGGTGCTAATTGCTTCTTCTCTTTGCACCATTTTGTCTTACCAAAGGATTGATCTACCTTTATGTAGTGGGGGGAACCTGTATCTGGCCCCCAGAATTTGGTTTGAAACTACTTCCCAGACAGTTCTAGTGGCCAGCCAAAATTGAGAACCAAACTTATAGACCAATGGTTTTCATACATTAGCTTGTCTTAGGTCACTTGGAAAGTAGAGTTTTTGATTCAGCAGATCTTTGATGGAACTGTGAATTTAGGTTTTTAACAGGTTCCCAGGTGATACTAGATGGTGCTGATGTTGCTGTTCCAGGAATTGCATTTTGAGAACCATTGTCGTACAATATGTAATGTGTAGTAACTAGGTATAGCAGTAATCATATCCACTTCAGCCGATTGGAAACTCTCTCCCCCTTCCCTCCTATTGGTGTAGCAGGATGTTTTTAAAAAGGTTCTGCTATATTTTAAATGTAACATGTCAAAGGGGCTGGCCATTTTGAAATTTAGAAGATGATTATAGAACAATTATATACCTCTTAAATCTTTCTCCATATTGAGGATAAAAAGGCCAAAGGAACATATTTTTAAAAAATTCTTTTGGAGAGAGCTATGCCATAAGACCTAATCCCCACTTCCAAGAAGAGAGTAGGACTACCTCTTCTAGGGACCATATCTCCAGATTTGCCCCAGGCTGAAGTCTTTTGCAAGACAGGGAAGCTTTGGTGCAAAAACCAAAGGTTTTTGCCTGGACAGTCCTGGGAAAATTGGGTTGCTTGGTCACTGGACTTGTGCCCTTATGTCAAGCCTAATAAAAGCACTTGGAGGGCTTGAGACATATATGCATGTGTGGCCACAGAGGTCTTGTGTTAAGATTCCAGGATGAGAAAAGTAATGGGCAAGAGAAGGCCTGCATAGCTACCAATGGCCAAGCCAAAAGGGAGGTGAAAGATTCAGCATTGGGCTATACTCCTAGAGTTATGGTGAGGGGTACAGTAGATTTTCCTGTGAATGAGATATGAGCACATTTGAGACAGCCAGTGGGGGTCATATTAGGTCCTGACCAATAGAACTTCTCAGATGGGCAACTGGGTTGTAGCAGAGAGGGCTGAAGGAATTGCTGAATCTATCCACAATGGAAGGGGTTGATAATGAGCTCTGGGAAAGTAAATCACCAGGATTAAGGAAACAAAGGTAAGAGGCCATATATTGGAGGAGTAGAAGAGATTATAAATCACCCATGAAAATTATCTCAAGAGAAAGCAGTTTAAAAACCTGCCAGGCCCAGAGAGGGCCAAGGCATCTCACTATTCTGAGAAGCCTACAGCTCCACTCCCTGCCTTCCAGCCTGCAGAAGGCCCAAGTTGAAGGAGGGCAGAAAATATAGTGTTAGATCAAAATTGAGTTTTTGATTATTATGCAGAACTGGGCATTATACATTATTGAACTGAGAAAGCACTTGTCCATTTAATGAACTTTTATTATCTAAATGATCAAGAAAGTCATGTGATAACCTGAATTAGCTTCCAAGGACAAGGGAAGAAGTTTCTCCACTGACTCGACTTCAAGGTACAATGGGAGAAAAGTTGCTTTACAATTTTACTCTGTGAGTTCTGCGCACCCACAATGTTGGTAATGTAAACACATTTTTTTGAAAGAAAGAAAGACTACTAATGTTTTGGCTTGCTAAGTGGGGATTTAGTGCTAGAACACTGTTTCAGTGCTCTCAATGGTCAGGCCTGGGTCTCCCAAGTTGGGGGAAGTGTTTGAACAGCCTTGAGTCACAACAAAGGGGAGTCTTGTAACAAAATAAGATAGGAGGAGCAAAAGGTTGCTATACATTATACATATATAATTGTGTGTGTGTGTGTATAAATATCTGTCTGGAAAAAGTCCTGCCATTGTTAATATAACAAGAATGGTTTGCACAACATCGATGTAACCAGGCAGCCAAGGAGAGTGGACTGGAATGTGTATGTGTGAACAGTGACCACTTTACTGTACTAGTCAGTGCAGGGATAGATGCTGTTGAGTGAGCATGTGTACTGTGTGATCATCACATTAAAAATGACTGAGAGAGTAGAGCAACAGATCTGCAACAAATTTTGTGTTAAGCCTGAACATTCCTCCATGGAAACTATTCAGATGATTCAGAAGGCCACAGCTTTGGGAAACTTGTGATTGGCAGCTTCATCATGACAAAGCAACCACTCATGCGTCATGTCTCATGCAGAGATTTTTTGTGAAACATCAAATCACCCAGGTGGCTCAGCCCCATTACAGCCCAGATTTGATGCCGTGTGACTTCTGGCTTTTCCTGAAACTAAAATCACCTTTGAAAGAGAAGAGATTTTAGACCATCAGTGAGATTCAAGAGAATATGTCGGGGCAGCTAATGGTGATTGGGAGAACTGTGTGAGGTCCCAAGGTGACTACTTTGAAGGGGAATGAGGTGTCGTTATCCTATGTACAGTGTTTCTTGTATCTTGTATCTTCAGTACATGTCTCTATTTTTCACATGACATAGCTGGATACCTTCTGGATATATATACATATATACACATATACACACATACACACATACATATGTACATACATACATATATATAATCTACTGCAGTGCCCACCATGTTAGTACTTAGTAATTACTAACCAAAAGTTGAATGAACAAGTGAGTCATTTACAAGCATCACTTCTTTCCTTATTTGCGATGAATTGCTTCTAGGTCTCATTTATGACAATCTTGTGGTAAGGGTTGTGATGTCAAACCTCAAGCTTGTCATTTTTTATATCATGAAAATGTTTTAACAATTAATACATAAGATGAAGCAATAAAGGCTTCCCAAGGGTGCCTCATGACTACACCAAAAATCTTAATTTGCTTAATCTCTCCAGCAATTTTACTGGCATCCTTTTTAAAGAAATGTAACATTAAATTTTACAGACCTTCAGACCTGGGAAGGAGATGAGAGTGAAAATAAAAGGTGACTTCATAAATTATTGTCCTTTGTGTGAGAGTGTGACATTACTGATCCTCCATTAATAATAGAAATTGCTGTTAAGAAAATAATAAAAATTACTTACTCAGAGGGTTTAAGCAAGAAACAGTTGGGGCCATTTGGAATTCTTCCAAAGCACATTGATGAATTTTTCTCAGTAGTTAACAAAATCCCTTTTATAAACTGTTTATTCTCTAATGGATAGATCAGAGCTTGTGTTTAGTTTTGTGCTACTGGTAGAGAATCATAACCATGTTCTTAATCAGTCACTCTTAACATTGGATTAGTGATATAACTAAAATTTTGACTAAAGCTTGAACTCTTCTTCTGTGACATTCAGACTGAAGAATTATTCTTAACTGTATACAGACAGAGGGAGTAAACATTTATTTTGCTCTTAGGAGTGTATGTACGTGTGTGTCTTTTTCTGAATTCTGGGAGTAGATTTGGATTGGTTGAGGTAGCTGAGGAACAGAATTATGGCTAAAGCAAAATTATGCTGTAACAAAATACCATAGACTGGGTGACTTAAACAGCAGAAGTTTATTTTCTCATGATTACGGAGGTCAGAAGAGCAAGGTGTTGGTGGGCTTGGTTTCTTCAGGGGCCTCTTTCTTAGCCTGCAGATGGTTTCCTTCTCGCTGTGTTCTCACACGGTCATTCGTTTGTCTGTGTCCCGATTTCCTGTAAGAACACTAGTCATACTGGATCAGGGCCCACGTGATGGCCTCATTTTACTTTAATCACCTCTTTAAAGACTAACTCCAAACAGGCACAGTCTTAGGTGTGCATTTGAATTTGGTGGGGGGACACAGTTCAGCTCATAGCACTCTCTAATTTACAATGACTATAGCTCAGATGAGTTATGGAAGAGCTACTTTGTGGCCCCGGCTGGTGTGGCTCAGTGGAGAGGGTGTGGGCCTGTGAACCAAAAGGTCACCTGTTTGATTCCTGGTCAGGGCATATGCCTGGGTTGTGGGCCAGGTTCCCAGTTGGGGGCCTGTGGGAGGCAACTGATCAATGTTTCTTTCCCTCTCTTTCTCTCTCCTGTCCCCTCTCTCTAAAAATATATAAATGAAGTCTTAGGAAAAGAAAAGCTACTTATTGTTGTTTCAGATATGCTGTTTGACAAATCAGTATCCTCTTTTTGCTGATGAAAAGGCTCAAACTTTAGAAGGTGAGTCTTGTCCAAAGTGCTGGATGAACAAGGAATTGAGCTCAGATCAGAAGTCAGGGTTTTCTGTAACACTTCTTTCCACTCCATCACCACACCACTTTTTAACTCCTTATTCCAACAGAAAGAATGACAACACAACATTGAAATGGGAAATAAGAAAGGGACGAGTTGGGTAGAACAGGATAAATGGTGCCACGTGGAAGGCCGCTTCAGATAAGAATGGCACAGAGTCATAAGCATGTGGGCGCAGAGGCCTGAGTACTGGTGGGGGAGAGACCATCCTTCTGTCTGACTGAGTGCATTGGGTCCTATCTGACCAAATTAATAGTTAACTTGATTGATTTTATAAGACTTCAAAAATTATACAATAATCCCAATTTGCTTAATTTACTCACACTCCTTAGTTCCCCCGACCTCCCCAAAAAAAGTATTTTAATTCAAATGCTTGGTCACATCCCAAACAGCTAAATTAAACAATATTTAGTTATATCTTTATGATTAGCACCATATTTTTGGTCTAGTACATTTAACAATAACAACAACAAAAGTAAATATGGAAAAAGGAGAGGCCCTCAATTGCCCTCAGTTCACATATGTGCTGCAGTGTTATTCATAACGCATTTCAGGCCCTGCCTATTTAATGTGTTCTCCTTGGGCACTCACTAAATATCGAGTGAAATCTTGAAGAAGCAGAAATTGAGATTTACTGGCTAGTATATGAGATGGAAAATGATAACCATTTCAAGTTGGGAGTGCTATGGAGTGCTTTCTCCTTCTGTGTTTTTCATAGAAATTTCCTAAAATTTAGGAAACTTAGACTAATCAAATATGAAAAAAGATGAATCCAATGAAATCTGATTGCTTTTTGGCTGACTCTTTTTTTTTTGTTGTTCTACAAGGGGATAAACTAACCACAGATAGGGGGGAGGTCTTAATACACTTTCTCTCCCTTTATCTTTATCTTTTAGAAATATAAAATATATTTGTAAATAGAATATAGTCTGCCTATTAATGAATAAAGAATAGTAGCACGAAGCAGGAAGATCATGAGAAATTAAGATGTAAATTTGGAAGCGGGTCAAGGGGTGGATAAGAGTCCAAGTTTAGACATTAAACCTTACAGCATCCACGCTGGCAGCCAGAAAGGACAGAGCAGGTTACAAAGCGGAGGCCCAGGAGGGACACTGTTCCTTGCTGCAATCAAAGAAAGGGAGTAAAGTAATTCTGGGCATGTGTTTGTGCTTTACAGCATGCTGATACTAATCAGTGTGTGTTTCTATGTATGTAAATAACAGATCAATGAGAAACCCTCCATGTGTGTGCATTTAGCTTCATGTACCTTCTTAGTTAGATATATAGGTAAATATACACAGAGAAGCTAATTGAATATGAATGAGAATCTCAGTTAAAGTAACATGTATCAAAAACTGCCTGCCATAGGTTTGGAATTCAAGCACTCATGCCTGCAAGTTGTAGCATTTTTCTCACTAGATTATTGAAAGTGGGAGTTGGTCCAAAGCATAAACAGTGAAGGACTGAATTACTGCAACATGATCTACTTGGAGACACTCAGGCCACCCAGAAGTCCTGTTGATACAGAAATCAGCCCGCTTAGGAGCCTGACCAGTCATAAATGACTCACATGGACAGGGTGACCTGCTCTGGCCACCTTCTCCTTCTTCCAGACAATTTGAGGTTGGAGTCTAGCACCAGAGAACCCACTGTCAGTAAAGGTACTGAAATACATCGCTGGGAGTATGAAGAGAAAGGAGTAAATGAATGCATACACCTTATCTTCACAAATCCTTGTATCTTATCCTCTTTCCTTGGGAAAACAGTTTGGTGGTCTGATGTCTCATTTTCTTCCTTTCACACATGACACTCTCTTCTTTTCCCCCTTTCTCTCTCTCCTACAGTGATCAAGTTCATAAATGAGACTATAAGATGGAACGCTCTCAGAAAGACTGCCTTCACACCAGCCCTTCCTACATTACAACCGCGTGCAACAACGCGGTACACAGAAGGTCAAGGCCATTTAGTAGGTGTGCAGGGTTTCCGGTGGCTGAGCTCATTTGCTGACCAGTGGAGGCGATTGAGCGACATCACTCTGCCATGAATGAGGCTTCTTTTGCTTATTTCATGTGGCCGAGCTCATTAGTGTTGTCAGTTGTTTTCAAAGTGTGTGCCTAAAACCTGTTTTATTTCTGGGGTAGGCCTCCGGAAATAGTCCCTCATAATACTTATTTGAAATATGGTTTTGAAAATTTAGCACGAAATGTGTGCCATATTTTAAAATCCTTTTTTGAATGGTCTGAAAATATACACATTTTTATAAGTGTTTTTTTTCTATAGTTTAGTGTAGCTAACATAGGAAAATGGTTGATTTTTCTCCTCTTCCCTCCCTCTTTCCCCCAAATATCATCAGACATTTATTCAATGTGAATTTTGTTGGTTGATAAGATAGATTGTCATTTTGGAATAAAGTTAACCAAGAGATTTTAAAACTGTAACTATTAAAAAAAGACTTTCTAAACATAATCAGCAAGATGATTTTTTAGTGATGTAAAAAGTTTTCTTGACAAAGCTGTAAGAATTCCATGGTGATGTGGCTACTGCTCTGAGTATACCTGAGCATATAGTCTACCACCTTTTCAAGGATTTTGCTCTCTCAACTTGAACTCTTGCTTTAAACAAGCAGCAGGTTACTATGGAAAGAACCAGGGCTTTGAAATACCGTGGAATACCAGTTCTAAAATAGTCATTAAGCTTATTTAGATGTAATTTCCTAATTGTAAAAAATGGAGATACCTTGAATTGTTTTTAAGGATTAGAAATGATATATGAAAAACGTCTAGCATAGTTCCTGGCTCATAGTGTTTAAACATGTGGGTTCTCAGTAAATGTTGTATTCTTTAATTATTGTTTTACTCCAAATTTTCTACATACCTCTTAGATATATGCTTACAAAGGACTTATGTATGCTCCTTCACATGAGAATATTTACTAAACATGCTCATTGGTATCTGTTCTTTTTTAAAAATAATTTTATTGAGATACCTTTGGCATATGAAAATTGTATACATTTAAAGTGGACAACTTGATGTTTTGAGAGATATATACATTGTGAAACTATCACCAACATTAAGCTAAGTAATTTACCCATCACATCTACACTTAGACGTGTGCACACATGTATGTGCACACGCACATGGTAGAATATTTAATTTAAGATCTATCCTCTTAGTGAATTTCAAGTACACAATGCAGTGTTAAATGTTAATAGTTAACTTTCATCACCATGCGGTACTTTAGAACCCCCAAACTTATTAATCTTATAACTGAAAGGTTATACCCTTTGTCCAATATTTCTCCAATTCCCTATCCTGCCCCCGCCCCCCGCTGCCAATCACCGTTCTACTCTTTGTTTCTATGAGTCTGAATTTTTTAGATTCTGCATCTAAGTGAGATCATGCAGTGTAGTATTTGTCTTTTTGTGTCTGGTTTATTTTACATAGCAGAATGTCCTTCAGATTCATGTTATTGCATATGGAAGACTTTCCTTCTATCTTAAGTCTGAATAATACCCCACCGTATGCATATACCACATTTTCTTTATCCAGTTGCCTGTCAGCAGACATTTGGGTTGTTTCCACACCTTGGCTGTTGGGAATCGTGCTACAGTAAACACAGGAGTGCAGATAGCTCCTCTAGATCCAGCTTTCATTCCCCTTGCCTATCTACCCAGAAGCTCTGTTAACTATTCTTGGTGTTCATTTGCCTTCTCCACTCTGATGGAAGAGGATAGAAGCCACCAGCTTAGAAGGCTGGTGGCAGCAGAACCCACTTGCAGAAAGGGTGATTATACTCCTTGCATGGAGTTGCAGGCCCCATCCTGGGAGCATCAAAGGGACTTTAAAGGAAAGACCATTGGAAGACAGAGGCTACCACTATGCAGGGAGGAGCTTTAACTTCTCAAAGTGATTTTTTATTTCCTCTAAAGTCACGTCCAAAAGAAAAACAAAGAAAGCAAGAAATGGTTCAAAACATGTCAGAAATAATATTTAAACATTGATAAGGCTGATTGATTAGTATTTTTCACATGGCACATTTTGTGAACACATCTAATGAGCACACATTGACTCGCATTCTCCATTCATTACCAGGATTTATTGGCCCTAGAAATTAGTATTGACTGGGGTAAAACAGCCACTGCCTTCTCTTGCAGGTCAATAAATCTGGCGATAGAGGAACACCAAAACAGGAGTCATTGCATTTTTTTCTTAGTAGTTGATTTTTCCCTTTGCCCTAGGAATAATGTCAGTGCAGCTGCCTGCTTCCAGTGGGCCTATCATGTTTTTTAAAAATTTAGTAGCTAACCACTTAGAATCTGTTTCCAATTTACATTGCGCACTAATAGGGTCCAAGTAGAACATTTCATTCAGATGCATTAATATGTGTAGGTATATGAAGCCAGAGCATATTTATCATCGGTAAATTTCATAAGTAATACCAGAAGAAAGAAAAAGAAAAAATGGTAAATTTAATGTGTGTGATAATAACCTAGATATTTTACACAATTCTTTATGCATTTCAAAAGATGTAACTAAGACCCAGTCAAGTTACTCCATCTTTCTGGGTGTCAGTTCTTTCTTCTGTAAAACTGTTGGAATTTTTCTTTGAGGTCTCTGTCAGCTCTACGATCTGAGAAACTATGTATGAGTGGTGTTCAAGAGCTAACATTTGTAGATGTAGGTTGTTATCTCAATCTGAATCCTATGGAGAAACCTTTCAAGATTTGGGAAGAAGTAACACAGAAGTAGGACAAAACTATATACATACATATTTTAAGGACCATGTGTTCTATATAAAAACGAATAGTGGGCAGCTTCTCGATTTAAAGAAAGAATGAGAATGGAGCAGTGGTAGAAGGATAGGAGTTTAAAGATCTGTTTTTGAAGCCTGGATCTGTCCTGAGTATGTGTGTTTGTGTGTGTATTTGTGTTATGTGTATGTGAGTGTGCGTGAGTAAAATACATTAGCACCTCTGACCGTGGATCATTTCTCAAGTAGCCAGCACAATGCCTTGCACAGCCCTGTGCTTCCCATTCAAGGGTGAAGGCAGTGTTGACTTCGGCTATATTAGGAGTAGGGAGGTCTTCTCTCTTTCCCTGTGATGGAGCCCTCTCCCTGGCAATGGCAAGAGTCTGGAAATCCTTGCCTTTATAATAGCCAGACTATTTATTGAGGCATTGTTGCCAGAAAGTCATGAGATACAGGAAATGAACAGTCTGGAAGTCCGGTGCTGGTCCTGGCTCTATAAGTAAACTTGTGGGGCTAGCGGGGAGGGACTTAACTAGCAAGAGCTGCACATTTCTTATCTCTGAATTTGGCCATGGTGATTATTCTACAGGGGCATTTTGAGAAGGGAATGATACCTTCTAACCATAGACCTACATAAGGAGTACAGACCGGGGCTTGTCTTCCTCCTTTCTCTCACTTCCTTTTTATTCCCTCTCTCCCTTTCTTATACCTCCGTTCCTTCCCTTATTTAGCCCTTCCCTTCCAATTTTCAGCTTGTCCACCAACTATGGGCTTCCTTTGCTGTAACTTCAGAAAAGACTCTCTACTTTCTATATTGGAGCACTTCTCCGCATTACATAGGGTAATGTAACTCTTATAGCCTGGCTTCTCCTAAGCAAGACAAGTACCAGAAGGGCAAGGTGTCTACTTCAGTTGCCAAACTGTGTATCACCCTCACCTGTCATGGTGCCTGACGCATGGCAGGTATTCCATTGCTGTTTGTTCTGTGAAGTTCTGTGATGGACATGGGGGAATAGTGGACGAGACCCAGTGACCAGTCTCCACAAGCTTACGTTTGCTGCCTTCCAATGTCATCACTGGGTGATTCTTTATTCATTTATTCCACAGTCATGTAATGAACATCTGCTCTGTTCCAAGTGCCACCTGGAAAAACAGAAATGGAATAATACAGGTACTCTGTTTGCTCTCAGGGACTTGACATTGTGTTCAGTGGACACTGTGCCCCCCAAAAAAACTTAAAGAAAAATGACTGAACAAAATGACCCTAGACAACTTCTCTGAAGATAATATAATAGAGCCCTGGCCGGGTGGCTCAGTTGATTGGAGCGTTGTCCCAATTCACCAAGGCTGCAGCTTCGATCCTCCGTCAGGGCACATGCAGGAATCAAGCAGTGAATGCGTTAATAAGTGAAACAGCAAATCGATGTCTCTCTCTCTCTCAAACCAATCAATCAAAAAAAGGATGACAACAGAATGACAGAGCGGGCCATGGGGGTCTGAGGGAGCTGCATTGGACGGTGGGCTCGGGAAAGCCCCTGAGGAGCCTCTGTTTGAACTGAGAACTGATGTGAGGCGGCCCAGTACATAAAGCTCTAAGGGAAACACATTTCCGGCAAAGGGAATAGCACGTGCAAAAGTCTCACGTTTGGAAAAGCTTGAATTGTGTGAGGAGAAAACAATGAAATAATGAGGCCTGTGTGTATGGGTTGTGGGGATGGGGAAGGTGCTCCGGGGGAGAGGTCAAACAGGTGGGCAGAGGCCTTATGATTGAGAGCCTCCCCTCCCCTGGTCCCCGCCGGGCTCTCTGTGCTCAGTGGAACTGTGAGAAATAGGCTCTGCCAGCAGCCAGCTCAATTACTTCAGCTCAAGGTGGACTGAGAAATATTTAATTTGCAGGAAACCTCTGCAAAAAAAAAAAAAAACAACAAAAACAAAAACTAAACAAACACATGCAGTTTAGAAAGAAGGAAGAAAAACACCATGAAACTATGGAAGAGAGTCCATTTCTATAAACAGATTAATTTTAATAAAATAAAGATTTTGCAAATGCCTGTTTTCCATAGTCAGTTGGACATGTCTTATATGGAGGGGGGGCAGGCTGGGAAAAAAGAGACTCTCAGCCTGACTTCCCCAGAAAATGTCCTACGCTATGCAGTCCTGGGGAACGATGCATGGACACAGAAAAGTAGGACCTGGAACGCCACATTCCTTCATTTTATACAAGAAATTTTTCCCTGTAGGAAGATTTTCTCAGCCAAAGAATCAAGAGGGTAAAGGAAGTACACTTTTGCCTGCTGTTTTGCTTATAAACAAATATCTCTCTTTTAAAAAGTATTAAAATGCTTTCGAATATTTTTTTCCAGAAGGAGAAGATGCTGGTCCTGGTGCCTTGCTCCTCCCTCCTTTCCCAGCACCTCCCACATTTTTTCCTGGTGCTGTCATTAGGGCCTGCCAGGGAAAAGCTCAGTGCTCCCTGTGAAAATTGTCTCACCGAGGGGAAGCAAGACAGCTAAGTGATAAGATAATTGAAATGACAGCAGGAAAGACATTTAAAGTGGCTGAGGGGATAAATGACAGAAAGCACAGAAATGTGAGGTTTTGAAGATGAGATGTAGGCATTTAGCTCAGGAGACCATGGGAAAGGGCGCCCTGAGCGTGGTAGCATTTTACGTTTTTCTCTCTATCACAACAGGAACTTATGGTTGGAAACAGAGAGGAGAGCTATTGAAAATTAACCCTTTGAATCAAAGGGAGTATAAAGACTTTTTACAGGGAAGAGGAAAGATGAAAATATTAGGTCTTTTCCTTAGCTATCTATTGTGCCCACTACGTTTCAGGTAATTTTTTCATTATTTCTTGTTCAATCCAATGTCAAAAAAAAAGAAGAAGAAGAAGAAGAAACTGAAGCTCAGACAGTACAAGAAACTCCTTTCAAACGTCATCGTGTTGGAGTGAAGCGGCGCTTTCATGGGAGCCAGGGTCCTCATCCCCTGTTTTCGGGTCCTTGCTGGGCTCCCTGCTGCCTTCAGTGCAGTGATGGAGGGCGCTCTCACCAGGGACGTGCACTAAAAACAAACTGACTGTTGCCACTTTCAGAAAAGAACCTACAAGAACATACATAGACTGCGCTGTTTGCCTTTTTGTGTGAAATATTCACTACATGTTTAAAATGAATGAAATCGTACAAATACAAAATCTGGAAATGACAAGGGACAACATATCAACTTACCGTGAAGTAGGTTGCAAGTATAGGATATAAAGCTATAATGAAATATTCTTCAAAGGTAACTCGCTCACAAGACAATTACATTAAAATGATGTTTATATTTAAACAAATGTCTCACCACCATCACCACATACAACTAGCTTAAACAATGATTTAAGGAAAAAAAAGAGATCCCCCTTAGCCTATTTGCCCTCAGAGCCATAGTGGGCACCTCATTTGCTTTTGGTTGAATTGAAGGGTTAAGGGGTGCTGGTGCCTTAGGCTGGATGTCGAAGTCTCTCATGTCATCTGGTTTCTGTTTGGGTTTGAGGCCCCGGGAACAGGTTGGAGAGAAGGAAAGGGAGAAGCTAAGGTATATCTCCTTCTCTGTCTTGCCTTGCTTATCCTCTGGGGTACCAGGTACATTTCCTCTATGGCCTCGATCCTGCCAGATGGACTCATCTTATTCTTATTCATCTTATTTTTATTCTTATCCTTATTCAGCTTCTTCCAGGTCACCCCAACCCCTGGCCTCTGGGACCACCGCCACCTCCCTCTGTCCTTCTGGCCCAGTTTCCCTGCTGCTACTGCTAGTGTCCCAGTGGCCACACAGACCCATTTGGACTTCCCAGTTCTTCTATCTGGTATAACAAATTCCCCACCCCTTTCACCTGCTTAGTTAGGTGGCTTCTCCATCCTTGCCTGGGCTCTCACGACTCCCAGAGGCGACAGAGCAACCATTGGCAAAAGTGGGAGAAGCGTGACTTTTGCCTGCTTTGTGCCCACTTCCTCCACCGCCCACCCTCTCTCCCAAGCCTGGTGGTTTCACAGACCCTTCCCCCTTGGCCTTCTCTAGCCTTGCTCTAGAAAAAAGTATAAAAGGTGGCCAAACTGGGGTTAATAAAAATGTCTAAACATTTTCCTTAGAGTGTTGCCATTAAAACAAATCTGTATTTAATAGAGATTAGCACCTTAAGTTTAAAGTAATAAAGAACAAATAAAAACATTTTTGGCATCAGTCATGGAAAAGACTATTTAGTCAATTGTGTTTTATCTTGACTCAAAGAATGGTGTTAACTAGGAGGCAAGTTACTTACATGCAGGTCTATCTTTGACCCATATTTTAAGCTAATCAAGGAAATGATGAATAATTAAAATCAAGAAAACATGGGATAGCTATACGAATTATAGAACTATGAACATTTGTGGAAGCATGCATTATGTATGAGACCCTATGTTAATTGAGTTGGACACATTATTTCACTTAATTGTCACAGTCATATAATGAGGCAGGCATGATTCCTAACTGGGGATGAAGAAACTGAGGTTCAAAAAGGTTAAATGATTGGTCAAGGTCAGGGTTAGTAAACTCTGGAGCCAGGATTTAGGTCTGAGTCTTCTTTTCCTATCATGTTATTTCAGTTTGCAAAGTACATGATGAGCTGTGAATATTAAAAACCATTGCATAATGTGCTGGATTCGACTCAAAAGAGGTGTTTTTATTAGCTCCAGACTGTTTAAGGTCTTTATGAACCCATATTTAAATACTGAAAAAGTGATGAGATCTAGCAATAATGAACTTGCATCCTTCAAGATAGATTGGGCATTGGCTTTTGGAGAGATACTGGCTCTCACATTAAAAACAGTCCTC
>PVKM010020317.1:0-23466 GCA_004027735.1 Carollia perspicillata | reverse complement strand
CTCTGTGAGCTTCCTGGACTTCCTGGAAGTCTATTTCCTTTGCTAGATTGGGGAAGTTCTCCTTTATTATTTGTTCAAATAAGTTTTCCACTTGTTGCTCTTCCTCTTCCCCTTCTGATACTCCTATAATTCAGATATTGGAATGTTTAAAGATGTCCTGGAGATTCCTAAGCCTCTCCTCATTTTTTTGAATTCTTGTTTCTTCCTTCTTTTCTGTTTGGTTGTTTCTTTCTTCCTTCTGGTCCACTCCATTGATTTGAGTCCCAGTTTTCTTCCCATCGCTACTGGTTCCCTGTGCATTTTCCATCATTTCACTTATGAGCGCCTTCATTTTTTCATCTAATTTGCGACCAAAATCAACCAATTCTGTGAGCATCCTGATCACCAGTGCTTTGAACTGTGCATTTGATAGGTTGGCTATCTCTTGGTCGCTTAAAAGTATTGGCTCTGGGGCTCTGAGCTTTTCTTCTGTTTGAGTCATTTTTGGTCAGGTGGTGCCAGTTATATATGAGGGGCGGAGCCTTAGGTGTTTTCCAGGGCAGGGCAATCCAGTCACTGGGTTGTGACACCGTCTGTGGGGGCAGGGTTCAGAGAGGGAACAATGGTGCATGTTCCACGCTCTCTCATATTTGCATTCCCTCTGCTGCCTCCCACAAGCAAACTGGGCCCCCTGGTGCTGGTTCCTAGGTGGGCGGGCCTATGCATGCTCTAGGATCCTGTGAGTCTCCCCAAGGACCTTTCCTGTGAGGCTGGGAGCCTCTCCTGGCACCTTTTCAGTTGGTGTTTTTAGGCTTTATTTCCTATTGCTGGGGGCCTGGGCTGCGTGGTCTGTCTCACTGCCTGTTTTTGCCTAGTTCATCTGCACGCAAAATGTGTGACCACAGTTGGCCAACTGCATTGCGTGTTCTGCTCGTGTCTTCCCTGTGGGGTCTGCTAACCCCGCCCCACCTGCACTCCTGGGTCTGGCAGCCACTGCCTTTTCTTGCCACGTTCCCTCTCCGCCAACCACAGACTCCGCCCCTCTTACCAGTCTGGTTGAATGGTTGTCAGACTTCTGTAGTTCAATTTTCTATCTGCTCTGGTTGTGTAATTGTTTCTAAATCTTTGTTGTCTTTAATTTTGGTTGTGCAAGGAGGCACAGTGTTTCCACCTACGCCTCCATCTTGGCCGGAAGTCTGGTATGCCTTTTAAGTTTCCTTGCATCTATAACATGGATGTAACTATTTTTGTGTGTACTAAATTTTATTTATTTCTTGATTAGACTCTATTATTAATTATTTTTTAAAAATTAAAACATTTAAAATTAAACCTGATATGCAATAGGATATTAGTTTTAGGTGGACAGCATAGTCATTAGACATTTATATAACTTATGAAGCGATCGCCTCAATAAGTCTAGTACCCATCTGACACCATACATAGTTATCACAATGTTGTTGACTATATTCCCTATTCTGTACTTTACATCTGTGATTATTTTTAGACCTGGTAATTTGTACTTCTTAATCTCTTCACGTTTTTCACTCATCCCACCCCCTTTCTTTTTTTTTAAATAGCTTTATTGAGATATAATTCACGTCCTGTGATAGGCTGAAAAATGACCCCTCCTGCCTCCACCAAGACAACAGGTCCCGGTCCCTGGAACCAACCCGGGTTACCTTATGTGAACATAGGGTGTTTGCAGATGTAATTAGTTAAGGGTCTTGAGATGGGGAGAGTATCCTGGACTTAGTTAAGTGTAGTCACACGCAACCTTTAAGAGGGAAGCAGAGGCAGATCCGACCCACACTGAAGGCGTGTGCAGATGCAGCAGAGAGAGAGCTGAAGACGTTGGCTGATGGCAGCGATGCAGACACAAGCCAGGGAATGCCCAAGCCACCAGAGGCCGGAGGAGGCAACGACTTGACTTTGCCTACACCCTCCAGCCCCACCAACACCTTGATTTCAGCGCAGGGATCCTCTCTTTGGATTGTTGGCTTCAAGAGTTGTGAGAGAATATATATTTGTTGTTTTAAGCCTCCAAGTTTGTGGTAATTTGTTTCAACAGCCACAGGAAACTAATATACATACCATCCAACTCACCCACTTAAAGTGTATGATTTGATACTTTTCAGTTTATTCAGAGTTGTGCACCCATCACCACAATCAATCTTGGGATGTTTCGTCTCCCCACAAGGAAACCTTGGACCCATTAGTTGTCACTGACATTCCCTTTGCCTCCCAGCCCTGGGCAACTACTAATCTACTGTTAGTAAGCCTCTATAGATTTGCTTATTTTGGACATTTAATATTGATAGAATAAAAATAGAATCATACAATGTATAGTCTTTTGTGTGTGGCTTCTTTCACTCAGGTTAACACTTTCTTTCATTAAGAATTATTTTATTTATTTATTTTTAGAGGCAGGGGAGGGAGAAAGAGAGGGAGAGAAACATCAGTGTGTGAGAGATACATTGATCTGTTGCCTCTCTCAGACTCCCAACTGGGAGTCTGGCCTGCAACCCAGGCATGTGCCCTGACCGGGAATTGAACCGACTAGCTTTTGGTTTGCAGGCTGGCACTCAATCCACTGAGCTACACCAGCCAGGGCTCAGCTTAATATTTTTAAGGTTTATCTATGATGTGGCAACTGTTAGTACCTTGTAATTGCTGAATAAGAACATAAGCTTGTAATATCAGTTTATAAGCTTAAAATGTGTGAGCAAATCCTGATTAAAGCTTTTTTAATGTCAATGTTTCAAAATATTGGTAGTCACCATTGAAACTTTATACAAGCCAGTGATTAAACATGTTAAATCTATTTTTACAGCCATTCTAAAATTTATAATGGTTGAAATTCTGTTTAAAGAATCTAACAACTCATTCTCTGCTTTCATTGACACCTGTGATGTTGGAATCCCTTGTGATAATGTGAATGGATTTCAAGTCAACTAGCAGTTTTTCTGAGCAGTGTTTTGAGATGAAACACATTGATGAACCTCTGTTAGTACTTGGACGCCACTGAGAGGGCACAGTAGGCACCAGTGGGCAGAAGTACAGAATAAACATGAAGACAAAGGCTGGGGCCACGCCTGAAGCTGGTGTGCTAGCCATCTCAGCACAGCCTTCCTGGGCCTGCCGCGTGCATGCCCTGCTCCTTCCCAGCTGCAGCAGCCCTAGATCATGGCAGAGGTGTGCTGCAGGTCGTAGGGCAGCTCCTTAGTGTCTCTCATCCTATATTTACATCTTTTTTTGAGAGAGAGAGAAAGGGAGAGAGAGAAAGAGAAACATCAGTTTTTTTCTGCTTATTTATGCATTCATTCATTGCTTCTTACATGTGCCTTGATGGGAGAATCAAACCCACAACCTTGGTGTATTGGATGGTGCTCTAACCAACTGAGCTACCCAGGCAGGCCCTATTTTATTTCTTAATGATGATGATTACATAGGTGTATATCTTTAGCAAAACTCATTAAATTAGAAACCTAGGATATGTGCATTTTACTGTATATACATTTTGTCTCAATTTAAAATTGCAAAGGTAGAAAAGATGTATGGATTGGTGTTTACTAAGCCTTGTCATTTAGATCTCAGTTCCAATGTCATGTCCTCAGACAGATTTGTCCTGATGAGCTATCGTTGCCCTTTACCACTTAGGCTATATCCCATAACCAGCTTTTACTTTCTCCATAGTTTTTACCTGTATCCAAAAGCACATTTTAAACACTAATCAATAGATTGATTAGTTGCACCATCACTTCCCATCATACTGTAATGCTGTTTGTTCATTGCTTCATCCCCAGTGCCTGACACATTGGATTTGCCCAATAAATACTTATTGCTATTGTATGAATAATGGATATAAGAGCAGAAAGGTTAAATTGACTAATATAGATTAAGGTCCTTCTATCTATAGAACATGGGAGGAGTAACATCCAAGGAAGTTTACCATCATCAAAGTTACCAACCATAGTTTTTCCATTCCTTGGATAAACACCTGCTAGGCACCTCCTGTTTGCTGAGTACTGGACTGAAGCCTTGCATATCAAGATAAATACAACTAGATTATTAGTAGCATTGAGACAGGTGTTTAGTGGGAAGAGAGAGGCTGGCTACTGGAAGTGGGGCAGGCTCTTTGAGTCCTCATGTGCTTTGGAACATCTATCTTTAAGTTCATTTTACAGATGAGGAAAATGAGTTTTTGTGTCCAAACCCCGCCCCCCCCCAAACCATGAAAACTTTATAGGAAAAGAATGAGACAGTCAAAATTAGAACCCCAGAGCTGGCAACAAGGAGACTAGTTAGGACCTACCCACCATGGGGTAATGGGGGCCTGAGCAAGCCAGGGGGTGGCGGGGAGGAAAAAGAGATGGATGAAAGAGACTTCACCTCCAGTAGTTTTATTGTATATTCCCTACAAGGAAAATCAGGCCTTGGCTGTGAAATTGTTTTTTAAGAAGTGTTCTTTTACAAATTGTTTTGTAAGATTTATAGGGTTGCCCCGCAATTTATACTTGTGGAAGAATTTTGGACAAATGTTTTCTAATGCTACTCATTGATTGATTAATTACATCCAAAAGAATGTATTGAATAGAATTTTGTCTGAGAAACACCTTTTTCAGCCCTCACAGCCACCTGATCCCAGAAATGTGAAGTCTTCCTTTTCAGTTAATCACCAGACCGCTCCCCAGGCACTTCCTGCTCAATGACAGTTCACATGTGTCCTTCCCTGGAGACCTTCAGGGCATACATAGACACTAGCCAGCCTGAGCAGCATTATGAGCAGCCCTTTCAGGAAGTAAGCACACAGCTGGTATCTAAATCCATGAAGGAAAAGTAAGAGGAAGCAGATCTAAGTTAACTGGGACAACAAAGGCTTGACATATATGACAACTGCCTAATTCTAGAAGATTTCCTTAATTGGGCCTAAAAAAAGCAATAGACTTGTCAGCTATATGTGGAATGATTTGTGTATATTTCTGCTGAGAAGCAGAAAAGAAATTTATGGCTTCTTTATTTTTTTAAATTTATTTATTTTTGGATTATAAAAATAATACTTCCTCATTGCTTCAAATTCAGAAAATATAGAACAACACAAAGAAGACAAATATTTTTCACAATTCTACTACCTGGTCATAGCCACTATTAGCAGTTTGGTGTATTTCCTTACAGTTATTTATATATATATGTATATATGGTATATATGCCACAATTTTGTATCAAGATTTTTCTCATTTAGCATCTTCCCACCTTATGAAATGTCCCCCCAAGCCCATTTTAATGGCTGTATAATAATCTCTTGTAAGAATATATCATCATTACTGTTGTCATTTCCTTATTTATGTCAATTTAGGTTGTTTACAATTTCTCAACATACAAATAAGGGCTGAGATCAAGAGCTTTAAATGTAAATCCTTCTCTACATTTCCGATTGCTTCCTGGGACTTAATCCTTCCAGACAGCTCTTCTTGTGGTGTAATGTCCTAACCATCTCCATCAGAACCAGATACAAATGAAGACCCAGGGTCCACCCTGGACCTGCACAATCTGAATCTTTGAGACCAGGGCTCAGGAATCCGCCTTTTAAAGTTCCTGAGATTTTTAGGCACACTCAAGGTGGAAATCCATAGGTCCGTGAGGAAGAAGGCCATGCATATTTAAATTTCAGGTTGACACACGCTTTCAAATTGCTCTCCTAAAGCCTTGTACACTTCACATTGCCACCAGCAACATGAGGGTGCTCGACTCACTAAACTCTTGAAAAACAGCTTTGTTAATTTGATGGGTAAAAAATGGTGCCTTTAGGAAATTTTTTATGGATGCAATAATTATTCACTTTTGTTCAGTTTTCAGATTTTTCTATTGTTATGTAGTCCTATAATTTTAGAACTAGTTCTATGAAAATACTTGATGGTGTTTTATTCTTTGAATTCATTGATGTATTTGCATTCCTCATATCACATTTATATCACATTTTCATACAAATGTAAGGTCCATGAGCGTAAGGACTTTGGGGTGTCTGATTTGTTCACGGCTGTCTCCCCAGCACCTATAATAGTGCCAAAGACCTAGTAGGTTCTCAATAAACATTTTTCAAATGAGCAAATGGGGAAAGCTACAGATGTGTTTCCCTTTTACAGTGAACACACGCATACACACATATCCTCGTGCACGTACACACACGTGGCAGCAGCAAGGCCATGTCTACTCAATAGTATCGTCTCATTATTTCATAAGGCCCTTTCTGACCTGAGGTTCCATGACTTGCTTCTCTCTTGTTGGTGACCCTATCCCAAGAGATATCAGCAGCTGTGAAATATTGTAGAGTGCAGGAGGTCTTCGTCAGTGGATAAAAACCAGAGATGTGAGTAAAATGAGTCTCCTGAACAGCAGTGCCTTCTCCTCTCTTCTCATCTGCTAAAGACGGTCCCTTTCTGGAGGGGTCTGTCCTGTGTCCACCCGGAGAGTAAAGAGTGTGAGATTTAATTCTCACTGCTTGAATTTTGGGCAATCTGATTTCAGTTTCTTTTTTGGCCAAACATTTCTGTGAGAACTGTGACAGGATTGCAAGCCAAAAACCAAAATAAAACCAACCTCTGTTGGTTTCAAATATGAATGTATTTGGAAATGGCATGTTATCATTTGCCAGAGCAAAACATAGCCGTTTTACCTTACGTTCTTCCTGACTCATACATTCGTGCACCTCACCGTCCCTTCCTGAGGTGGGACAAAAGAACAATGTTGAGAAAAACTTGGTTTCGTGATGTCAGCCTGCTTTGACCTTTGGAGATGTACCAGGCACCTTGCCATTCTGTGCTTCTCTTACCTTCTAGGACTTTTGAAAAATAGTATCAGGATCATAACTGCATGGTGTGGAATCTACAGTCTTTGACCTTCCCTGAGTTATTCATATTTGTATAAACTTGGGTAAATTTCTAGGTGGCAACTTGAGCTTTGGTGAACATTTGACTTCTTTTATTATAAAATCGAAGTACTTTGACTACTTTTTGGAAAAGAAATGATTTGTTTTTGTGTTGTGTTGTTTCCTCTTTGTTGTTTTTGTTGTTCTGGAAAGAGATGTGGGGGAGATAGGAGCAAGGCTCGAGTGGCAGAGGGAGAGGAGCTCTCTAAGGCTGTGCCGCCGTTTTCACACCAGCCCTGGCACAAGGGCCCGTCACTGTTCCCTTTAGGTCTGTTGGTGTGTTTCTAGTTGCGAACCTATGGACTAAATATATCGTCTTCAGATGTTGATCTAAATTGCTGTTCTGATTCCAGTTTGTTCTTTAGTGAGTGTGGGTGGCAGAAGAAGGCTTTCCAGACTGCTGAGAACTCAAGTTTAAGCTGACTTTAGAAGTTTCAAATGGGCAAAAGTAATTAAAGCTTAGGCTACACGCCCCGCTACCCTGTGATATCTCTCTCTCTCTCATTCCCTCAGCTGCCTCCTCAACCTCTGAAGTTGTTAAGATATAGAAAATCTTCCTGGTGCTGTCCAGGAAACAGAGATTCTCTGTCTGGTGGACTCAAAACTTGCCTATTAACTGTGGCTGGCGATCTTTACCAGAAAGTTTTTATATAGCAGAATGATCATTAACTATGATCACGCAAAGATAAAAGAAATGTGAAATACACTTGCCATCAAGGACAGGTACCCCTCTTTCTTAAAGTGAGTCAAACGCTTGAAACAAGGATGTGTAAAGTGCGAGAACTAGATTAATTGAAAGTCAGTGAGTACCAAGGCCTAAGCAAAATGCCATGATTTTCCTTTTCTATAGGTTCAAAGATGGCAGTGATGCATTTCTTTGTTCTTTGAACTGCCCATTGTCTTGTTAATCTGAAAGCATACCAGGCGGCAGGAGCTGGTGGGGAGCTCCTTGGTCTGTAAGTTCTTCTTACATAAAAGGCTGATATTTAAAAGACCACCTCTCTGAAAGCCATCTCTGACATTTGCAGGATTACTGCCAATATCTGTTCCTTGCAAAGAGCAAGGAGTCGTAAAAACAGCAACAGCACCTCTCCAAGAGCCCCCTAGCCTTTTCTTTGTAACTTCTTTCCTTTAATAAAGGGAAATTGGCATGCTACATTGTGTCAGAGTTTGGGGCCCACATAAATATGAAAGGGAAGTAAAGAGCCACTGGCCGCCACTGTGCCAGGTGTTGTCTGATTGAAAAACTGAATAATGGATAATAACCATCGTAGTGTGTTTATCAATGCAGTTCACTCTCTATGATGTAGAAGAGGGCACGGGAGACATTGTGCAGGCCTCTCATCACTCCTATTCATTAACAGGGCACTGCTGGCTGAAATTCAGGCTCCATTACCTAGACACAACAATGGCGGGGACCCTGCATCAAATTGTAATTAGGCTTGATCAGGGCTAGGGTACAGTAGCTATAATCAGAATCACTCAGAATTAATTTTATACTTGTAAAAGGATATGAGGTGAGATTGATTCAATGGTAACCAAAGCAACCCCGTTTTCTATAACTCTCTAAGCTTGAGAGAGAGAGAGAGAGAGAGAGAGAGAGAGAGAGAGAGAGAGAGAGAAATAAGAAGGGCGAAGGAAAACAGAAAGATGACCATTTTAGTTCTATTAATTTTATCGCGGTTAAGAGAAAATCTGTTTTAATAAGAGCAAACATAATGCAGCGAGGCGATCACTGTCTGGGCCCAAGAAACCTTTGCAGGTGACATTATGGGCCTAAAGCAGATTCTACGATGCTTAGTTTCCTCTTCTTTTTTGTCCATTTCATGTGCATTTGGAAATAGCCTGATTAGGGCAAGGATTTTAATTTGCAGGAAAAGGAGGAGGAAATTCAAGCTGGGAAATATTATTTTCTTTCTCTGGTAAGAATCAGTTCTTCATCCTTTTACCTTTGTAACTATAAATGTGGGGCAAAAGTAGGTTTATGGTTGTTCATCTGGAAAATAACACAGTAATTAATAAATAATGATCTAAGAATAAACTCTGTGTTTCACACACTTGCAACTGTAAACCTACTTTTGCCACACCCTGTGTATCTCTAGATCCAAGGACCACTGGGGTATATGAGAGCAAAGAGAGGATTTTGGAAACCTGCTTGTTTAAGAAGGTAGAGAGTTACAGAGATGTGGGAGGTGTGATAAGAGGATCCTATCTGATTCTTTGCTATTGAATGTTCATTGAATTACTTTTTGTTGTTTTTTTAGGTTAGCAAGATTCCACTCTGGAAATATAATCTCACCTTTAAGATTTGAGATAATTGGTGAAACGTGAGTGCATATAGCGTTCATTTTCATTTCTGCACACACATGTAGATGTTGGTAAATGTGATTTGCTCCATCCGTATGTGTTTGAGCTCTGGTATTTAGATGTTGTAAATGAAATATTTGCTTTTTCTCTTTTATCACCCTTGGAAGATTTGTGAATCTCTTCCCATATCACATCAGTCTCAAGAGTAGAAGTATTACAATCGTTTTGAGAACAGGATACTGTTACACATGTAGAGAGTGGCTTAAAGGGAGATGCTTTGTTTTTTAAATATATCTCAGATTATTATGTGGATGAGAAAATGGTATGTAAATATTCTGAGTCATTTAAGGGAGTAGAAAGTGTTGAAACAATGTATATGTCTTCCAGATTTAAAAAAAATTTTCTAGCTTTTTTTCCTTTCCCTTTTGAATATAGCACCTTAGCTATTCAAATAATAGAACTATAATAAATATATTAAGAAATCTTGAGAAGAGTTCTGGCTGTGTGGCTCAGTTGGTTCGAGCATTGTCCCATACACCAAAGGGTTGCAAGTTCGACCTGGTCAGGGCACAAACCTAGGTCACAGGTTTGATCCCTGGTGGGGGTGCATATAGGAGGCAACTTACAGATGTTTCTCGAATTGATATTTCTCTCTTTCTCTCTCTTCCTTTCTTTCTAAGATCAATAAACAGCCTCAGGTGAGGATAAAAGAAATCATTGAGGAAATATCAATGCATATTAATGCCTATCTGAGTATGTAAGCATTTTGTGTATGGATTTAGTTTTTATGTCACATGTTAATTATGATTTTGCAATTTGAATGAAGCATCAAATTTAGCTAAAATTTGTTTCAAATCCTTTGGAGCTGGAGATTTTATAAAACCTTAAAAGTATACTCCAAATACTTTCCCTTACTATTACTACAATAGTAATTGCTCTTGCTATTTTTCTCTTGTGGTTTTGGTAGTGTACCCACTACCCAATATAAGGAGGGAAAAATATGCATTACAAAAAAAAGCTTGGAGTTGACTCTTTTGCATGTGAATGTCTCTGTATTTGTTATGGAGCAACTTTTTTTCTGAAATAAGTTTCTTCTCTACTTCATCCTTTTATAAAGGGACTAGAGTAAGATCAACAGAAGGAAGGTAAGAAATAAGAAAGCTTTATTCTCTGCTAGTGGGAGGGTTAGTCTAAAAGCGAGAAAACCCTTGTATTCTGACAGCCACCGAGGAATGCCTTTTGGAATGGGTTCTTTTCTCTGATCCTTAGTTCAGATGCCTGCCCTCGCTGATAATAAATGCTCCAGGGTTAGAGTTTATGGCCAAGTGAAAGAACACCCCATAGGATCAGAAGCATTGTCTTCATGGACAACATGGTATTTAATGTTGGATCTGCTGGGCCTTCCAAAGTGGAAGATTCAATTGTATTCTCTTTACTTGTTTTCTTGGCCCCCTTCCTCATGTCAGCAATGAAGGCCACAGACAAGGTAGAGAGCTGTTTGTCATTCTCCGGCATTCCCTGCAAAGCTGGCCATCCTAGGCTTCAGGTTTTTTTCTGTGCTCTGGATCTCACAGACACAATTCCTGGTCTGGACTTAGCATTTAGTGCTGAGCTTTTTGGATACCTGTTCAATTGACCTGTTTATTTGTTTCTGCGGGAACCCTCTGGGTAGGGAATCTCATCACCATTTTTTTTTTTAGTAAATTGAGAGATGTGGGTTCAAATCAATATGTAAATAGAGTTCCCCTGTCATAGACTCACACTGATCATCTGTCTTTTCATTCATTCAATAAATATTTACAATTCAAAATGAAAAGTGAACAACTGCAGAGACAATTTTTCCACTAATCAAGATGTGAGAATTGGAATCACATTCTATAACATTTCCACTGCCCCCCCCGTCAAGTACTGGAATTGTTTGTACATCATTTTTAAAATTGATCCAGCATTTTATCAGTTCTCTCAGGTATCCAGCAATATACTCCACTGATTGTTATGTCTGGGTTCGACCAAAGGTGGAAACTTTGTGTCCAGGCAGCTTTTTTCTTCTTTTTTTGAAAGATTTTATTTATTTATTTTTAGAGAGAGGGGAAGAGGGGAGAAAGAGAGTTAGAAGTTGATGTGAGAGAAATATTGATTGGTTGTCTTGCATATGCACCCTGACCAAGGAACAAACCCACAACCCAGGCATGAGCTCTGACTAGGAATTGAACCCGTGACCTTTGGCTTTCCAGGACGATGTCCAACCAACTGAGCCACACCAGTCAGGGCCAGGCAGCTTTCTTGTAAGACTTTGGATTATGGTTGTGCCTTGGCCTGGTGCTAGTGACAAGCCAAAGGCAGAGCCCTGGGAACACTCTGCCTCTAGTGTAGACAATACGGAGCATGTGGCTTGTAGTGAATTTAAATGCAATAAAAAATTAACTAAAATTTGGTCTGCTTTTTATTGTCGCCATATGCTGGCAATTCTAAACAATGTCAAAGATAAAATACTACCCCACCCCACAAAATTAGTTGTACTGAGTTCTAAACAATGCTTTAGTTAATGTAGAGTAAGGTAGCCATTTGCTTATATGTTCTAGGGCATACATATTTACAATTTTAACTACTTTTGAGAAAAAAACATTTGTATAGAAAAAGGCCTATTTTGGGTAGGAAAGCTTGTTTCCCATTTTTGAACACAGAAAACTGATTTATATTCACTTCTGTTAAAATGTAGGCTGAGTCATCCTTTACAAAAATTCATTTCACACATCACAGAGCTTTTGTATTTACAATTTAAACAATGAAATGGAGTGGTGAACTAGGAGGTATAATGTTTTTGTTTGGCAAATGCAAATTTTATTTCATACATGAAATATTGAATGGAATTTGAATAATATCTTTAAAATTAGAATGTATTTTTTAAAATTAAAACTAAACAGCCAAATCAAGAAAATAATGATTATGACAGAAGGTAATTTTAGATAAAGGAAGGGGCTGTTAGAAAGGAACCAAGTGGGTGTGAAGTTCACAAGATAGGCCTCTGTAGTAATGTTCACTACATTGGTGGTTGTTGGCCTTCAACCTGATGGAGATGAAGGCTTTTCTACAATTGGCTACAAGTTTCTCTCTATTTTCTGCTCTTCCTGTCTGAGGTGTTTTTGTACAACGTCACCAGATAAGCAGAAATGTATTACTGGTATATTTTGGAGGCTTTTTACGTAATCCCACTTCTGAGCGATTGAAAATTACTGCAGAACACCCACAATAGCAATGTATATGCTTACTCGAGTTTATTATTTACTCCTTTATACGCTGAGATAAAAAGAATACCATGGAAGAAAAAGAATTGTCTCAAATCTTTCTATGCTTGGTTTGGATAAAGCTAAAACCAGAATTGAGCTTGACTGTTTGCGCTGAACTTGTTAAAATCAGTTTAGAAACCAAACCAAACCAATGATGTCCTTTCCAAAATGCAAAGCGATGGTGAAACTCTGCTTAGGGGAGAGACTGGAAACCTGGAAACAGGGTCACAGTGGGGTTTAGCACTTGACACACACATCTCTCCCTCCAGCTCGTACTACATCTCAGCAGAAAGTCCAAGAACAAAGAAAACCACCATCTCCACCCTGTGACAGCTAAGCAGGTCCCAGTGACAGAAGGGCACAAAACCATCGCTAAAGCAAGACCTGTCCTGTGCAAAATAACAGGAGAGCAACTAAACTTTCAGGACCTTTGACCAACCAAAGAGCAGCTTTCACCATAAGGACCAAAAGATCGCTCTGTTGGAGGCCAGCTGAGTTAAAACTTCGTTCTACACATGAAAAATGCAGAAGTTTGCCAGCATCATTGTGTACTTTGGAGAAAAAGAATTGATTTGTGTGTGGGAGGGGTTTCCAGAGTTTTATAATACACATAGTGAAAACTGTCTTCTCTGAGTGTTTGGGACCAATAGCTGATGGGATAATTGAAAAAATTTGGTGCAAGCACTCAGCGAATGGTGATGCCTTAAACATTTTAATGTAAAATACATATACATACAGTGATTTACCAGGGTTTTGATGCAAGACCAAGGTCTTTCCTTTGAACTTAGATCTTAGAATTGATATTTCACCCACATTATCTATAATTTCTTTTTTGATTCTCAAAAATGGAGTTCAAAGACATTCAGAAAACAATGCAGAATCTTTCTAGATTCTTATGAGTTCTTTTTCTCATTTTAACAGTCCACTACTTTTAAAAACAGTTCTCTGAGTTTTTTTCCAAAGCATCCAATTTAATTTATATGAGAACTCTTTCTTTTGCACTCATGTGTCATCAGTTTATATATAAAAATTTTAATTTTGTAATTGCAATAGCATTATCATAAGTTGTTTCAAACAACTGATCCCAACTGATCCCGGGTAAATAAAAAATTCAACTGTGTGGAGGCACACGGATTGAGTGTGCTGGGCGCACCAGTCAAAATGTTTTTTTTACTAGGAGAGTAGAGCCTGTTTTTCAGAGACATGGAGCTGCATTTAGAGAACTTTTACTGTACCAGGTGGCTGTCTTCGTTCATAGTGCCATAGCCGAATTCCAAAGGTTGGGTGGTTTATGAACAACGGCAATTTATTTATTTATTTATTTTAAGTGCTTTTGATTTTTACTGTTGTTCAAGTACAGTTTTCTGCCTTTCCCCTCACCCCTCCGCACCACCCCAGCCTTCCCGACTTCCCTCCCCTGTTTCGCCTCCCTTGTTTTTGTCCATGTGTCCTTTATAGTTCAAACAACAGAAATTTATTTCTCACAGTCCTGGAGGCTGGGAAGTCCAAGATCAAGGTGCTGGCAGATTCAGCGCCTGGTGAGAGTTTCCTGGTTTATGGTGAGAGCGTCCTGGTTTATGCATGGCCATTTTCTTGCTGTGTCCTCATGTGGTGGAAGAGGCAAGAGAGCTCTCTGGGGTCTCTTTTCTAAGGGCACTACTCCAATTCTGGAAGGCTCTACTTTCATGACCTAATCACCTTCCAAAGGCCCCACCTCCAAATCCCATCGCATTGGGGATTAGGTTTAAACATCTGAATTTTGGGTGGGGTGGCGGAGGACACAGTCAGCCTAGAGCAGTGAAATTATAAAACTACTTTAGTTATCACAATGGATTAGAGAATGATGGGTCTTGGAAAAGTGAATTTTCTAGACAATCGAATACTTAAAATTATTACAAACTAACTATTGAAGGAAAGCTTTCTACAGTGTTTTACATCCTAGGGGGGAAAAACAGTAAAATAAACAAAGCCCCCATTAAGCTGATACCACAGCAAGCAGTCACGTGGTACAATGATAATAATGAGTGCCACTGGAAACGTTGGGTGGGCATGTGCCCTTTCTGTGGATGCCCCCAACCGCCTTGCTGGTCTGGTCTGTGCTCCGCTCTCCCTATAGACGTCCCCACCTTTCGGTACACTCTGGCCCTTCCCCAAGGGGCTGCTCGGACTGCCATTCTCTTCCGTTCAAGTTGCTATTTCTGCACCTGGCCTCTTCCACGTGGCTGAGTTTCCTTGTTTCTTCTTTCCAGTACATGGCCTTTATTTTTCCTGCCACTGTCAGAGTTTTCAGGGCTTGGCTTTTTTCATATTCTTCTACAGGGTTAGCCAAGGTGGATTATGACATTTCCGAATCTTTGACTCTCCTCATCTCTTTTCCTGCTGTTCCCTTGTGGTCAGGTGTCAGAGGCTGGCTGAACTGCTGGTCACCAACGAGTGTGTGGGAGTACTGGAGGGAGTGGGAACTGAAGCCCCCTAGACAAGAGCACGGGAAGAAGAACTCCCAGAGGGTTGTGCGCTTATTCTCTCAGCCTTTTAATACACATGTTTATTTCTGCAAATTGCTTTTCCCATTTAGATGAATGATGAACTGTCATGCCCAGAGTAAAAGGCTACCAGAAATGAGTTTTGTTCAAGATTACAGAAGTTTACATTACAGTCTCAGTGAGTTTGCGTGAAAGTTCTCAGGGTAACGCTGACACGTCTTTAAAAGGCATAGCAGGAGAGCATGCTGTGTAGCTGCTGCTGTTTTGGTGCTGAAATTGGTTTAGATATAACAAACCCATCCTTCTTAAGATTAAAAAAAGCAACAAAGCAGCAACCCACTTATAGATCTCAAATCTCAATTGAGCTAAAGCTACAAATCACATCCATTTGCAGGATATGGTCGAGAGATGACGTTAGGATAATGAAGGTTCCTAAGTCTGAGCTGCAGTTAGTTAGCATAACATGTAAACAGGGTCTCCTAGTTTTCACTGTGTTGGAAGCTCTAATTCATTTCTAATTACCATTTCCTGGAAAAACACTGTGTTGTCTGTTGTTGCCGGTTAAATTTCTCCGTCCTTTAGAGAAAACACATATTTTAGGTCATTAAGAAAAACCTTGCCTTGGTTTGGATGATGTTTTTGTTCAACAAAGACAAATTATTGTTTTCTTTCAGACATAATTGGTGTGGTAGGAAGAAGTGGCTGCATACATTTTAATTGGGCAATAAATTAGCAATAATCAAGAGAATGTGGCCTTCCACTGGTCCACAGTTCAGATCTACCTCTTTGTTTAAGCCAGAGAAAAAGTGCCTTTGCTATTTGGATTTTTAAAATGAACTAGAAGGGAAGAAAAAACATTAGCTTGTGAAATATTAAAGCCTTACCTTAATTTTTTATTGTATTTTTTCCATTACCATTTATTCCCCTTACACCCTTTTCTACCTTCACCCACACCTGCCCTCCACAGTCACCACATTGTTGTCTGTGTCCATGAGTCCTTTTTCTTTTTTGCTCGATCCCTCCACCGCCCCCTCCAGAGCTGTCAGCCTGCTCTCTAGGAGTCTGTCTCTATTTTGCTTGTTAGTTCAGTTTGTTCATTAGATTCCACATATGAGTGAAACCATATGGTATTTGTCTTTCTCTGACTGGCTTATTTCACTTAGCATAATGTTCTCCAGGTCCATCTATGCCGTCGCAAAAGGTAAAGTTTTCTTCTTTTTTTATGGCTGAGTAGTAGTTCATTGTGTAAATGAACTACTCATAGGTGTTTTATCCACTCATCCACTGATGGGCACTTGGGCTGCTTACATATCTTGATGATTGTAAATAATGAAGCAATGAACACAGGGGTGCTTATGTTCTTTTGATTTAGTGTTTTGGGTTCATTCCTTTACCTTAATTTTTAACTCAATGTTGCATTTTGCAATTTTAAAAATTCATGATGAACAATTTTAAAAAACCTCTTAAAATTAGCAGGAATAGTAAAGAAAAACCAGTATGATTTTGCATAGACAAAGAAGTAGAATATGGCAAAAAAAAAACAGTTTTTGTTACTTTTCATATTATGACATTATGACACATAATAAATACATATTAAAATTTAGGTGGACAAAAGTCTGATTTTCTCACTAATTAGTTAAGTCACTTTGATTATTTTTCAGTGATTTAGTCTGTTCTTATAGTAAATTTGGGAAATGTATGAATTGGTGGGATAAACTTTCTTTGAGATTGTGAGTGAAAATAAGATCAGTTGAGAGTTATGCTCTTTCTCAGTTCATCTGGAGATTCAGAGAACATTGCCCACACAAGTTGTTGTCCACCAATTCTAGCTCCAGTGGAAGCTTTGGGATAAAGGGTAAAGGTAGTTGGAAGGGACCAGAATTGCTGGGGAGTAATCAGCTGCAAAGACCACACCACAGACTACAGAACTCAGGACTTGCCATTTTACTTTTCAATTTACAATTGGGCTCTAATTTTGAACTGTAATGTGGAGGGGTGGACAGAAGTAGGTAGGTCTTAAGTCTTGTTGAAAAAGAGAAAAATTCTGAATTGTTTTAGCATGTAGAGTCACGAGAAGAAATTTTGATTAGGCCCTGGCCAGGTAGCTCAGTTAGTTAGACTGTTGTCCCCATACTCCAAGGTTGTGGGTTCCATCCCCAGTCAGGGCACGTACAAGAAACAACCAATGAAGGCATAAATAAGTGGAACAACAAATTGATGTTTCTCTCTCACTCCAATCTCTCTCTTCCCCTTTCTCTAAAAAATATATTTTTGATTACTCCTTAGGCCATCATTAAAATGCCTGGCAAAACCATTTACTGATTTGATTTTTACCAGATGCATTTTTGTATTACAAAAGTCAACCATATTTGTTGTAACAAGTAAAGATCGGAAATACCAATACCAATAAGCCACAAGAAAAATAAATTATTCGGAGTTCCATCTCTTGGAGATAACTACTGCTGATATTTTTGTATATATTTTTTTAGCTGACAAACTAAAAAAAAATTCCTAAGAGGATCTCTTTGAAAGAGCTCTCACATTAAGTATAATCAAATGAAAGTGCTGTAAAATCCACAGAGGCCTGGACTCTGCTGTAAACCTGCAGTTCATAAACTATTCTGTCAACAGAGCAAAGAAACAAGCTCTTCTAGGACCAGGTTTTACCCTTCCTAAAATCTTCCACTTCTTTTCTGTTCTTTTGGGGAAAATAAGGAAGCTGAAAAATCAAATGCTCAATAATTTCGTCTAGTTGAGAGGTTCTCAAAGTGTGTTTCTGAGACCAGTATTATCAGAGTTCCTTGGGGGCTTGTAAGAAATGCAGATCCTTAGGCCCCCACCCCCGATGTCTTGAATTGGAAAGAATTTACTAAAAAGAATCTGAGGTTGGGTTTCAGCAAGCTGTGTTTTAACAGCTCTTCCAGGTGATTCTGAGGCACACTAAAGCTGCTGTCCCTCAAGAAATTCTACAGTGGCATCTGGAAGTGGTGACTAGCAGATGGCTCAGGAGATCCGGCAGCCTGTGGCTTGGCTCAAGCTGTACAAGGGGACTTACTCTGTTGGTGTCTGAGTGGAGTTTCTAAGAAGAGTCTAAAGAAAGAAAAGACAGCTGTTTTCTCTGGAGGTCAAGTGGCTGATAGAATTAGGAACATGTGATTTAAGACCGGGAAAGACCATTTGTGTGGAGATATGCCCTAAAGACCTAATTAGAACTAATGAATATATTGAGGAAGAATAATTACAATATTCATAATTACTGGAGCACTGCTAACCCTCCTGTCATTTGTTTGAACTTCTGCCTTTATTAGAATAATTAAGGCCCACTAGCAAATAATATTGTATTTGTATTTCCTTAAGTATATTTGAATATGTCATCATTTTACAGCCAGGAGCAAAACAGAACAAATGTTTCTTTTTTTAATGTGAAAACATTTCAAGCCTCAACACATGACTTAAGCTAGCATTTAGCCTTTAGAATTAAAATACAAGGAATTTATTGTTTTGTGTATATAAAGATATTTTCTATTTCCAAACAGTCTAATTCTAAATAGCTGAGTGACCATGGGACAGACCCAAAAGCTCTCGAGCCTTAGTTTCTTCACCTGCAAAATGGGCTGAAAATGCTTGAACACAAGTCAAATAAGATAATGTATATTAAACTGCTTTCTAAGCCTCATAGTGTTATCATGGCCATTATTATATTGTATCACATTATTATACAGTGTTTTTTCAATATAAACTTTGATTAGTTATGTAGCACTTATATTTACATTAGTATATTTAACTGTTATCCACTAATTGTAGAGAACAAAGCACCAAAGCTTCATTATTAAATAGGGAAACTCTTTTGGTCCAGATATAAAACATGACATAAGCTAGCATTTAGACTTTGGAATTACAAAAGAGAAAACTTATGAGTTTATAAATAAAGAATACTTATTGGCAAAGTCGCCGGATAGATGTCTATTTCCTGTATTATTATAGTGAATAAAACCTTCATAAATACGATCCTGTGCACTGCCAAATGCCATTAAGTGACGCGACAGAGGCCTGCTAGGAAATACGATGTGCGTCTTGGGCAGTTTGCTCTCTATCCCGTAATACCTTAGACCGAGGAAAGTGCCAGCTGCAAATTGTTGGAAAATAAAAACATGTTTTCCTCCTGTATAAACTTAGATGCAAAAATCCTTAGCAAAATACGGCAAAGCTAATCTAGTAATATATAAAAAAGATAATATCTCATGATTAATTGGGCTTATCTCAATACAAAATTGGTTTAACTTTTGTAAACCAAACAATGTTTGTTATTCACCATATTAATAGACTATAAAATAAAAACCTTTTATATCATAATTGATGCAGGAAAAAGAATCTGACAAAATTAAATTCCTGTTTATAAAAAAACAACTTCAAGAAATTAGGAGTATGAAAGAATTTTCTCAGCTCGATGAAGTGCTTATGAAAAGTCTGTATCATGCTTACCAGTGAAGGGCTGGGAAGAGGGCAAGGGTGTCAGCTCTCACCATTTCTGTTCAACGTGGTGTTGGAGGTACTAGCCAGTACAACCAGCCAAGGAAAAAAAAGGCAGATATATTAGAAGGGAAGAAGTAAAACTATTTTTATTCTAAATGAAATAATCATCTATGAAAAAAACCTTAAGTAATCTATAAAAAAGTGACTAGACCTAATATGTGAGTTTATTGAGATTTCAGGATACAAGGTTGACATATAAAAACCAATTGTATTCCTTTACTAGCAGTGAACAATTAGGAACTAAATAAAAATGCCATTTACAATTGCATCAAAATTATGACATTCACATGGGTGAATTTAATAATATACGTGTAAGATTTGTGCCAGGACAAGAACTTGGCAAGGGTCTTGCTACCTACTGCCAAGCTGTTTCCCTGGCCTGTCCTCTCGGGGTACATTCCTGGGAGCAGAATAGATAAGTATTAGCTTACACTTGTAAGCTTTGAGTGATGTCATTCCATTTTTGAATAAAACTTTAAAACCTGGTTATATTGCATGAGCATCAGGTCTCTTCTTGCCCATTTGAAATTTCACTTTAAAAACCTAAATTGCAAATAGATGTAATGATAAGAAGAGCTTCCATTCATTGAATGTCTTTTTTGTGTGTATGTGTGCCAGGCACTTTAAATGCTTAAGACCATTAACTAATTCAATTCTCACAACAACTCTATGAGTTAGGTACTGTTCAACTTCCCATTTTACAACTGAGAGACTGAGGCTTAAAGAGACTGAGTACTGTAATTAGCTCAAAGATGCACTGTTGGGCAGTGGCAGGGCGGGATCTTAACCTAGGGATGAGTTTATAACCTTCACACTTAACTGCTTCTTTGAGCATTACGAGCTCCAGTGTAGGACTTCCCATCAATGGTGGACCTGCGTTCAGACTGGGTACGCGTGCTACTTAGATATAGAAATCAATTATTTTTAGAAAGGCAGATCCTAAACAGTTCCTTGAAAGGAGGGACATACGGTGACACAGAATCTGTAGGTCTTAAACCTAAGAAACATAGTCTTGGGACCCACCTCCAGAGATTCTGCTTCAGGTGAGGTGGCATGAGGTCCAGTGACATGCATGAGTAATAAGCCCCTTGGCTCACAGGACTCAGGTGATTGAAGGGCCCGGCATTGAGGACCACTAGCCAGGAGTTTGCTGGGCTGTGACATAACCCTTCAGAAGGAAAGAGGGAGCTTACACAGGCAGTCTTGACACCAATGAAGCATGGGTAAAAACTGAAGGCATAAAGGGTACTTGGCAGATATGGCAGTGCGATGACCCATTAAATTAAAAGTACAAAGACTCTCAAGTATCTTTCCCAAGTACTAGAGGACCAAATTTTTATAATAGCCATGAGGAGGAAGGACTACAAAGTGACTTATCACTGGCAGGGATTCGTTGGGAAGGTGATTGCATCACTTCCTTCATGGACTCTGCAAACTCCTCTCTGTTTCTCCAGTCTTAGGCTGTGTCAGCAGCACCCACCTTGCTCAGGTGTGATAGTAGCACCTCCAGGGCCATCACGAGGCAGGGCTTTTTATTTCATTTTTATTTTTTATCCTCACCTGAGGACATGCTCATGGATCTTACAGAGAGGGGAAGGGAGGGAGAGAGAGAAGGAAAGAAACATCCATGTGAAAAAGAAGCATCCATCAGTTGCCCCTCATATATCCCTACCTGGGAACAAACCTGCCACCCAGGCAGGAGCTCTGACTGGGAATTGAACCAGTGGCCTTTTGGTTACCTGACAACACCCAACCAACTGAGCCACACCAGTCAAGGGCATAAGCAGGGTCTTTTAGAACGTAAGCAAGGCCTGGGCCACTTCTGATTTTTGAGGACTTCAATATATTAAAACCAGAGAAAGCCAACACAAAGTTTCTCACTAAAATACCAGGATACAGAAAGTGCTTGTATTTAGCAATGTAAAGCTTTTAACACAAAAATTTAAGGTAATAGAATTTTGCATTACCTGGCAATTATAATATTTCTTCATGCCCTGGCTGGTGTGGCTCTATCGGTTGGAGTGTCATCCCATGCACTGAAAGATTGTGGGTTCGATCCCTGGTTGGGACAAGTAGGGGAGGCAACCGATTGATGTCTTCTCTCTCTCTTTAAGAAAAAAAAGATTTCTTTGTAATATTAACTCATGATAAGTAATATAGTCTAGAAATGGAATACAGCTTTAAAATTGTATGACAAGATGAGTTTTCATGCTTTTTCAGTGTATCTCTGTGAATATACGTTACTGTCATTTGGAGATGATGTCACAGGTCTAAATCTGAGGCCCTTCCTGAGAGAGAGGTCTGGGCCAAACTGGTCTCTAGCTCTTTGTCCTGCAATAAATTCAATTGTTAAGTATATTTCCTACTCTTTTAGCTCTTTAAACCTGCTAAGAACTTTGTAAGCAATTTCTTGTTAACCATCCATGTATCTTGAATGTTGAAGATATAAGATAGTGTAAGATCCTATTTACATAGATTTAAAAACAGGCAAAAGTAATAAATTATGCTAGAAAGTCAACATAATGGTTACTCTTGGCAGGTGTAGGAACTGGAAAGGGCACGGGAAGTTATTTCTGTGTGCTGGTAATGTTCTGTTTTTTGTTCTGGGGACCAGTTACATGATTCACTTATAATTTGTGCACATTCTTGAGTGTTATGTTTCAATGCAAATTTTATTTGAAGAATTGTGCAGAACCTTTATAATTCACAGAACTGTAGCCACTGCAGCAGCAGTCCCTTAGGAAATGAGAGTCACCAATGTGATTAGCAGCTTTTTCATCTCCAGGAATAGCCCTCATTGGCAAAGGCACAGCAAGCCCATTGGTGGACCCTGCTGGTATGTCTGGATGGCCTGGCACCACCAACTGGGTGGCCCATTAGGTTCTCCCTGATACGTGTGGACGAGCACAGCTTGTGCAGTCTGTCATAGGCCTAACTATGCAAAGTCTCTGATGGAAATTCCCTAGATGTGAGTCCAACATGGTCAGTGGTGGCTCTCAGTACCTCTGAATTACTCATTCACTCTGTGTGTGTGTGTGTGTGTGTGTTCTTCTCCCTCTCTCTGACACTGTTGCCCATAGAGATTCTGAGTGACAGTGTGGAGTGAAACAGGGCCTGTTTAGAGGAGAGGTGGAAACCTGCCAGCTGGCCCTGAGATGGGTTTGGCCCCTGGGATGCTGTGCCTGACACCTTGCCCCATATAGCAGTGCATTTTCAGGAACATGAGCCAAGCAGCCCCTAGCCGTAACAAAAACCCATTCCTAGGTCTGTAGCCAGACCAACAGGAATTAGGGAGGTGGGGTGGAATGCCTTGGCTTGGGAGTTTAGGGACATGCGTTTTAGCACATGTCCTTATGGTAACTAACTCTGTGGCTCTGCACTGGTCCCTTTATCCCTCTGAGCCCTGGATTCCTTTTGAACAGAGGAGGGGGATGGAAGGGTATTTCTAAAGTCTCTTCCAGTTTCTATAATCTTACGTTAATTACAATAAATTTCTTGTTGGGTTTTAGACTTTCACCAATTCCTACCTCAAGTCCACTTACCCCTCCTGCGCTCCCCATTACAACTCTATCTGTTATGGTGTAGATTAAATGCTACTTCCCATATGAATTCTTTCCAAGAGAATGTCAATAGTTTGTTGTAACTGTCATCTAACTTATATTCTGTTACTTATATGCATGTCTTTTTTTCTTTTTTTAATATTTTTTTATTGATTATACCATTACAGTTCTACCATTTCCCCCTTCATTCCCCTCCACCCTGCACACCCCCTCCCACCCACGCTCCCCCTCTTTAGTTCATGTCCATGTATCATAAGTTCTTTAGCTTCTACATTTCCCACACTACTCTTGCCCTCTCCCTGTCTATTTTCTCCCCACCGTCTATGCTACTTATTCTCTGTACCTTTTCCCCTGCCTTCTCCTCCCACTCCCATGTTGTTAACCTTCCAGGTGAT
>PVKM010020316.1:0-23454 GCA_004027735.1 Carollia perspicillata | reverse complement strand
ATGTAATGTTAATCTAAGTTCTGTGTTGAAGAGATTGTGCTACCCGGCCAGTGGGTTTTCCGTCCTACTTGCTGGGCATTTGCTTACCTTACACCAGTGTCCTTTCCCATGGGCGGGAGGATGAGGGGAAACAGGTACAGCATAGGCTAAACTGCTTTTAAGCCCCCAGCATTCTTGATTTCAGATACGGTAGCTGAGTGCCACTCAGAAGCAGATGCAAAACACTCCACCCAGTGCGTAGCGAGGCTGAGGAGTGAAATGGCAAAGGCATATTAAAAAAATAGGTAAGTCTGCTCTCACTTACATCAGCACTAAATTGCTCTGAAATTTTTTATTGGCTAATTCTCTTGTTTTGACTATATTACATTAATTAAAATAGAGGATAATCTACCTAATTTCATGATAATGAACATATGATAGTGATTAAAATCTGAAATACAATTTGTTTTTGTTCAGAGGGTACTTGATGTGGTTTTGAGTCATTCTTTGAAGAAATTCCATTTATTAAAAAGGTATTTTCAATGGCTGTGGATTCAGGTGGCACTTATTTGTATATAAGGTTGATCAGATTACTTACACTAATTTTAAAACATCCAAGTCAGATAATAGAGTTTTTTTTCCTTCCTTCTTTCTTTCCCTCTTCCTCCTCTCCTTCTTCCTCCTCCTCTCCCCTCCCCCTCTCCTTCTCTCTCCCTTCCTTCCTTTATAGGTGTGATAAAACTAACTTTATTTTTTTTAATAAAATAAATAAACCTGAGGATAAGAGTGAAATAATATTTCTGTTAACTGCTAGGATAGGTGCACATGATAATTATTGAATAGCACAGGTTTGACATTTAGCAATTGAAAAATAAGAATACTTTTTGCTGTTATATAGCAAAACTGCTGGTACTCTTGACTGCTTCTGTAACTCTAGCCCTTGATGCCGGGACTAGAAGTGCTATTTTTGAGTGAAGAAAGGTACAGATTTGCAACTCCAAATGAGTAAGAAATGAGACTCACTTAAATGATTTCAACTAAGACCTGCCTAGGAGTCTACATTCTATGAACAAATAGCAAAGTAGGATATACAATCTCAGTTTTTGGACGGACTTCTTTTCCTAGATCCCATCAGAATCAAGGAGGCTTCAAGAGGCTGTGAGAGAGCCTCTGATCTCAGTCCTGAGCGGTTGCTGGCGTCCCATTAATGTCTGGGAGGTGTAGTCTGCGGTGCTGCTGCTCTTGGGCCAATGTGAGCGTGAAGTCCTGGCTTCAGCTGAGATCAGTTGGTGTCTGGGGTTCACCTTCTACTGGACAATCTTACCCTCTGAACTATTTCCCCAAAGTGCTGGCACTGCATGGAGTGTGGCTCCCCAGTATTCTTGTGACCAAGCAAACCCTGTTTCCTTTCCAGCCTCTGGAAATCTCTGGTTTCTCTTCTTATTCTGAAGACATTTTTTTTTCTCTCCCACTCTCCTTTTGGGATATGTAGGACAATCTTTAGTAGTATAGACTTCTGTAGAAGATAAGAGGAGTCTTTTAATCTAAGCCCAGGGAAGTACTAAAAGTCTTGCTGCTTGCTTGGAATGGGAACAAATTGTAAGGTATGCAATCATAAAATAGTATGTTGGTGTGTTATGAACTATCTTACATGATTCTCTTAGTCTGGTAATGCAATGGAGGGCTTGCTGGTCTGGACTGGTTTGGTATCTTTATCTCTCTCTCTGCCTATGGATTATTCAGTTCAGGGCATCAGAGTCTGTGTGCATGGCGCCCCCTGGAGGTGCGCAGTGCAGTTCCTGCATGGCTGCCTATAGCCATGTATTCCAGGTTGGCAATTCAGGATATCCTGCAAACATTGTGGGCTGCAAAGCTAATCCTGAATTTTGACAACTCCATTCACTATTCCCTCATCCTCCTACTCCTCCCATCATGTGACTTTTGCTTATTTTTCTATATTTGCTTTTCTCCACTTTTGCTTGTCGTTTAATTGACTCCATTCTGATTTTCCAATCTTGAGCTTCCCTTTGAAGCAACATTTCAAAAATTTAAAAGTATATGCAATGAATTAGTATTTTGAACCACATCTGGAATGTGTACATGCAACTCAGGCCAAAAGAGCTTCTTGGATAGATATTTCTCAAAGTTGAAATGACATCAGTTTCTTTATGGTGGCGGCCTTGCTTCATACATTTATTGAAGTTTCAATGTCTAATTATTTTTAATATGAATGGAATGTCAGAGTTTTGTTCCAGACTAAAATTTTAAGCAAATGACACAGACGGTATGTGAAATTCCTGATGGGATTTTCTAATATTTTGTTTGTTGATTATATTTTAAGTAAATAAAATGAAATATTTTGTCAAATCAAAGCATACACATTAAATTCCAAGTAAATGAAATTAAATGATAAAAATTGAGTTACTGACCAAGAAGTATTTATTTGAGGCCTGTGCTTCATATTGTTTAAGGTGCTCCAGGGTGCATGAAAGACATAGAGGAATTATGTCTTCCTATGAGCATCTTTAAATCTAGATGGAGAAACTATGCATAGAAAACAATTTAAGAACAATATGAAAAACGACAATTTTTTTTGATAGGTAAAAATGTTAAGTACAATGCTAACCAGATTACAGTCTCATTGCAGGTTAAATTTTGAAAGTATAACCAAAAGACAAAAACAATCAAAGAATAACTTTTCCACTTTACAGGTATATTGGAAGTCTTGCTGGTCGTTGGAAAAAGGCACACTGATTCTGAGTAGGCTTTGTCAAACTAAAGATACCATTGGTCCTGCCTGGAGGCGATAACTCCCAACTCAGGGCAGTTGTACAGAAGGGAAAACATCAACTTGGCAAAAAATGAGAGGAAAGATGAAACAATAAGGTACTTTCCAGGCTCAACAGACATCTGCACAAACTGAAGAAGTCAGGGGAGAACAGATAGAATCATGAAAGGTAGCTCTGCCATTTTGTAGCTGGTTCTCCTCAGTTTCCTCATATGTACAATGGGCCTAAAAGTCGGGTCTACTTTCTGTTGACATTGTGAGGGTGAAAGGAGTCATTGCAGGTGGCACTTAGAAGGGACTTGGCACATATTAAGCTGTTAGTAAATTAGAGCTATGTTCCATTTCCTCCTTCTCCACTTCTCATAATCTGATTGCTGAGCAACCTTCTTCTGCTACACATTACCCATTCTAACTTTGTCTTGACAGCACTTGCAGATGACCTACTCAGTTACTTACCCAAATTTCTTCCCCATCCACTCTAATCTTAGTTGTTTCAAGAAATGCAGTTGGATAAATTATGACTGATACAAGTTGAGTAAGTGACTGTTCCCAGTGGCATTTGCATTTAAAATAAAACACTTGAAGAAGCAATTCTTTTTGTTTTCCAAACTTGCCTGGTGGCAAGAATCACCCAAGACTGTTAACCCTCCAGAGCCCATCCTTGGGATCCCATTTTAGTTTAGTTGGTTCAGGATGGAGTCTGGAAATCTATATTTTTAATAACTACCTTAGCAATTATTTTTGGGCAAGTTTGGAAAAAGTACTTTAAGCCAAATAACTTGATTCCTGATGATTATGTGTCATCCTCCATGACTAGCTTGTTTTCTTATTCTTTCTTTGGAGGAGTTTGTATACATACTTCTAATGGCTCCTAAGCCACAAACAGGGACTACTCCCTTGTCTACTCACACCAAAAACCTGAGAGCTTACTTTTTGAGATTAACTGTGATACTCCAAAATTTTTAAGTTACTGTCTTGTAAAGTCTACAAGGAAAATATCTTGCTTGTAAAACCCCCGTTCAGACCACTGCTATTCAAACTGAGGCAACAGGAGTTGTCAGGCACGCACCATCTCAGCCCCCACCTTGGGCCTCATGCATCAAAACCTGCATTTTAACGGCATCTTTGGGTGATTCATGTGCTTATTAAAGTTTCAGAGGCGTGGCTTCAGACCATAAGAAGACCTTGCTGACACACTGAATTTACCCAATATAATGTTCTTGGCAGTGAAATTAAAATTTTTTCTCTCGTATTCTTGATGCACTCTTTTAAAATAAGGTGATTTGGTGGTTTTTTTTTTTGACAATATCATTTTAGATGAAAATGAAAACATTCTATTATATATTACTATCTGTAAAGATACTCTTCTGGATCTTCAAACTTCTTCCACATATGTAATATCTTAAAAACTGCACTTTAATAAAACTGTAACTATGTAGGTAACCACTATGAACGTTAGCTCAGCAAAAGTGCTAAGCATGCCTTCCATACATGGTAACTAATAGAAAAAACACATTAGCATTTTTGTGGTCGTATCTGTGGTTTCTTTGTAAACTTTGTCCTAGCTACCTCACTAACTTTTTAATGAAAGGTTACAGAGAAAAACTAAACCTTACTCAGATTAATAACATGTATTTACCTAGTAGTATCCATGTTCTCATGTTTAGTTGGGAGAACAGTTTACATGAAAAAAATCAGGCCAACTTAGATATATGCAATGAATATTAATATCACCTTTTGTTTTTTTCACCTTTATCCCTTGTTTTCCTACCTCCAGTCCCCAATCCTCTCATACAGGTCAGTATCACACGCAGTAGTTGCTAATTTAATGTTTGTTGAACTGATATACAACTGAGTTCCACTTATGGACTCTCTCTGTATGCTCTTGGTCCCATACTAGACTTTTTATTCATTCCTAAATAAACATATAATGTACTATATTGGATATTATATAAAACACATGGTCCACACCATCTTTAAATGTGCAAGAGTAATTCAGCTCTATGTGGATACTTATTGTTGCTTTTACCGAATACATTTCTTTGAGGAGAAACATAAACAAGGCATGTTTATATGAATTTTTAGTTTATTTTTAGTCTATTTTGATGATCATCAACCTCTTAGTAACTCAGATGAAATGTTTCATGTAGGAAAAAAAACTTTCTGACTCAATATCTAGAGTCTGTGTTTTTTACTGGAAAGGTAATCAGTCCTTTTGGAGAGTCTTCTGCACTCTCCAATGGAACATGTATTGGGAGAGGGGGTGTCTGGTTATAATTTTACTTATCAGGAATCTCGGGTTTAAAAAAGGCAACCAAAATTCCCTGGTATCATTTTCTTAAATGTCACCCACATGACTTCTTTTCTTCCTACATTTAAAAGCCAGATCTGTACAATTCATTTAAAATAAAATTTTAGCTAACACAAACAACCTAAAATTAGAACTTTCACAGCTTCTTAGAATTCAAACTGATTTGGGAGTATCTCTGTCATCAGATGTGACTCTATTATGTGACTCTAAAATATAGTGAGCTACAAAGCAAAGCACAGAATCGGTACAAGTTGGGGTGGTATGTAGCATGATATCAAGTATATAAATAAGTACTGCTTTATTTTATAATAGCCAAATATTTTATGAAATATTTAAAAATATTTCATAGCTTTTCATTGCCATGTGTCTATGTTTTAAAAAATATCTTCTCTTTTAAATTTTGAAATGTTAAACATCTTTTTAAAATTAAAACAGGTTTGAAATTTTAAATATCGAAGGGAAGAGGTTTCTTGAAAATTTATTCATTTTATGGCACTTTATTGTATTTTCAGAATATCATATTTCAAAACCAAACTACCAATATATTCCAACACAAAGAGAGCAGATTCATGTTCATTATGCAGAGAAATGCCAAGACCATTACAATGATCGTGGTCATTGAGTTTCTAAGGGCATAGAAGAGTATTAGAGAAAAACAGGTTTAAACTGAAAATTCTGATAAAATGGTTTCCATATTTTTCTAACCAGGGAAAAATGTGATCCTTACTTTATTATATTATTGTGAACTTCAAGCTTATTTTTTTAAGTGGCAGGATGCTGCATGGGGAGGTGCAAGGCCGAGAGCCCCTAACGAACATGTCGCCCCATCTACCGTCTCGTTAGGGTGGAGCCTGTATCTGTGCTCTCTGACGCAGTGCACGCTAGATGAAGGGCCATGAGCCTTTTCAGATGAACCTTTAATTTAATTTAATGTTAATTAATTAAAATTAAAGTTTAAATAGTCACATGTGGCTAGTGGTTGTAGTTTTGGTCAGTACAACTCTGTACAGCAAGATAAGGAGAGAATTTGGGTTTCTAGGGAACCATCTGTGGTTTTTTGTATGGCTGGAATTTTGTCAGTAGATTGCCATATCCCAGAAATTAGGGTTGGGTTTTTAGATTTTTCTAGACTAAACAGCTAATTTAGATCAAATTTTAAGCACAGTTTATGAAGAGGAGTGGTATATATATATCCACTCAAGTACTTTACTACTGGGATTGCTAATGTTACTACATGAATATCTCCCTTCCAAGTTTTCTGGTTTTCCAAGTTTGCCCCAAATTGTTCACGAGGGAGAGCAACTTTGGTGTAAGCTTCTCATTCCTCTTGGCTCCATTCCACTCACCACTTCCCCCAAGTAACGTCTCCCCCTAGTTACTTGTTTGGGAAGAAGGAGGGATGGCCAGGACTGCAACCGTATTCCATTACCTTTCATTCAGTTTCTGGAGGTTGAAGGGCTACACGAATGTGATTTCCATTCATGCTGGCAATGATTGGGAGGTGCAGCCACAAGCACGCGTTGCAATGTGTCAAAGCTGAAGTCTCTTCTGATCAAAGTCAGAGATGTAACGGAAGTCTGAGCAGCCAACCACGTTCTTGAATAAAATGTATGCACCGGTGCTAGAGAAAAGATGTGTTTAACACTCTAATTACATTAGAGAACATGAGGGCAAAGAATGTGACCAAGCAATGTGTGGATCAGTCAGATTTTACTGGTGCACGGGATCTTATGAAGAGCCATTTCCACACCTTAAATACTGAAATGTGTCCAGAGAGGATAAATGCTTGGACTCGGATCACATGTATCTGGGAAGAGAACTCTAGTCTATTCTCTGAGTCGACTGCTAGGATGGTAGTTTTAACATGAGGACATGTAACTTACCTAATACTCCGCAGAATCGACCGTTGACTGTTGTTTCTGAGGTAGACCTAAAAGTCAGCAGGGAAGAGCCAGCCTAAAGCAGGAATGTCTCTTATCTGCTTTTCCCACTGCTATCCTCAGACAGAAATTTCCCAAACTAGTCTTCAGCCATGAGCTTTTTAGCTACCCATAATAACCTATAATTTCAAGTGTTTTAAGGTCATTCTGGGAGAGAGGTTTAAGATGAGAGAGTTCTTTTTCCTTTTGAAAAAAGAAACCTCTGGTTTTCCAAACATTTCACAAACCTCTGGAACTCTTTGCAGTGAGCCAGAAGTGGAAAAAGTAACTGGAACTTCTTGGGAAAAATTAGCAGTAGCTGTTGAAAAGAGCATTTATCAGTAATCCAGACAGCAAGAAGGTTTGGACATTGCTGAGCAGGCAGTGTGGCCAGAAATAACCAGACCTGGGGCAGCGCTGGTCAGGTAATCTGCTTTAGATGTGGTTGGGTTGGGCTGATTTTCTAAGATTACCATAACAAAGGACCACCAACTGGGTGGCTTAAAACAATGGAAATTTATTTTCTCACGGTTCTGGTGGCTAGAAGTCCAAAATCAAAGGTCCTCTCTGATCCCTTTAGAAGTTTGTCCTATGTCTTTTTCTTAGCTTCTCTTGTGACAGGCAGTTTTAGGTGTTCCTTGGCCTAGAGACACAGGTGACAATGTCTACCTCTGTCATCACAAGGGGCTCTCTCTCCTGTAGTGGTCTCCTTCCTCTTTGGCATGTACCAGTCTCATTCAGATGTCCTCCCCCCACAGTGACATCTAGTGGGTCTAGACACAAGCATTTGAATCCCTGTAAATGCCGAATCCTCTATTGGTGTGACTTCCCTTACTCTGACCTCGAAAGTCTATGTGTTTACAAGGAATTTCACTGACGTTGCAGAGCTAGCAGCATGGAACAAAGGTTCAACTCTACGAACAGCTCTGTAAACCTGACATGTTTGCATGTTTTATCTCTTTTTTTGAGAGCCAATACAATTCTACATGAGCCAAGATGAAACATGAGATGTATGTAAGTCACTTCCTCCACATTTTTAATACCATAAAAAGAGCACAGTCCCATCTAAAAGATACTTTACATCTGTATGATAGCTTGTTTTATCAAATGTGTCTCTTTAAATGAAAACCAGAGATATATTTTACTCAGTCCGCTCATCAACTTTCCCTTGGCTCCCCTGCCCCTCTCCCAGGGTTCGCTTTGTTTTCAGCTCTTGAAAGAGGCCTTTGTTTTATCTGCAGTTGAGTCAATGGATCATGTTTATCTAAAGCTTCTATATATATAATCACAATCCTAGGGGAAAGCTTCTTGAGATCTTCAAGTGTGGTTTGGTTTAAATATTTATAGTGAGGCATTTAGCCAGCTGATATGAATGAAGGACCACATGTTAAATTTTAAACATTAGGTGAATAACACCAAACCAAGTGGAATATTTGTTTCTTGTGAATATAATCCCTCAGTCAAATTTGAGTGTTAATATATTAACAGATTACTATATAATGTTCTTAAAGTGGTTAGGAAATGAAGTAGCTATTTGTTCTAAGATGGACGTTCTTGCCCTGGCTGGTGTGGCTCAGTGGACTGAGCGCTGGCCTGTGAACCAAAGGGTCGCTGGTTCAATTCCCATGTCAGGATACATGCCTGGGTTGTGGGCCAAGTTCCCAGTGGGGGCATGTGAGAGGCAACCACACACTGATGTTTCTTTCCCTTTCTTTCTCTCTCCCTTCCCCTCTCTCTAAAAATAAGTAAATAAAATCTTTAAACAAACAAGGAAGTTGTTGCAAAAGATATGCTATTACCTTTACTTTTTTTCTAAAACCCCAGCAAAATCAGAATAGCATTAAGCATAGCATAAGTTTTACAAACATATAAGTTTCATGACATTAGAATTTTCTTAGAACATGCATTATAAAATGCAGATTATTTTTAAATTGTCTAGTTCATTTTTCTGCCTTTTTTTCCCCCAAGATAGAACTATGTTGAGACCCAAACATCGTCCAGTTTCTAAGACAAGAGTGACCCGGCGTGGTGGATCTTTTTGGTGAGAATCATGTTAGGTTGTGTTTGGAATGACGCTAGTTGAGCCAGGCCTCCTTGGCTGGGGCCCTGATGCCTTAACTAATGCTGCCCACCTTTTCCTAGGGAGGCTGATCTTGTTCTCTGAACCTCCAGTCCCGGCAGGGGCCCCGCTGTGAGAGCATCTGCCTCCCAGAGCCAACATGCCACACACGTTCCTGTTCCTGCTGCCCGTGCCAGGTGCCGCCGCCGTGCTCCGCGAGCTGGTTCAGAATTCTTGTTACCACCACTTCCGTGAACCACACTTAAACGTGTTTTGGCACTGCCAAGAACTGACAGGTGGCCTTCCCTTCTTTGTTTCCCTAACTTTCCCAAGTCAGCTTCTCAGATACCAAATGCCACTGTCCTCCTCTCCAGAGTTTTCATCTGTGTGGCTCTCTGGCTCTGCTCATGGTGGGGAGGGGCCTGCGGTCTGGCAGGAAATCAGGGTGGTGGGAAACTGATTGGAAGGGAAGGTCTGTGAGATTTGCTGTGAAGTTGCATTTGGGAATAGACACACCATTTTCTTCGGACTGAACACATATTTGAGACGGCTTTGGGAGAGGCTGAAGGAGATTCTGGCTAGTGAGGTTTAAGTCCCCTGAGGGGACCACTCTGTGCTGTTACTAAACCTACATGTTTCCTTCTTGTTTTCTGGGAAATCTTTCTTTTGTCTTGAGACCTTGATAAATAAGACCTTGATAAATGGTAGAATAACTGAACACTGTCTGTTTCTTTTTAAAAAACAGTACAATCATGTTAACCCTTGACCAGTGGCCCTAACTGTCTTAATTCAAAGAAGTGACTAATTTCGATTGCTTCAGGCAGCATGACATGTCAAGGATGTGGGGCTGCTTCTTGGTAATTTACAACACTTGGACTCAGATGTGTCTGGCTTCTCTCACTTTTTGCATGTGGCCAGCCAAATAATGGGAATAAAGTTCTTACTTTTATGTCACATTGCCCCTAAAGTCCCAGGTGCAGTATCTTGGTATCTAAGACAGTAAACTTCCTCTTGAGTATAAATATTTGCTCTCTGTTTCAATTTCTCCATCCAAACATGGTTCTTATTATTGCAGATTTTCTTTTATCAAACAAAATATCCAATGAAACCATTTATTCTTCTTGCTCTTTTCTTGACTGCTTTTCCATTTGGTCTTTCTCTCTCTTTCTATAATGACTCACACTCCTGCGTGGCCACGTGCTGAGAAAATGCAGAATGGGGCAGAGGGAGAACCAGGAGACACAGTTTTAGGAGGAAAACCCCAAATCTGAAGTTAAGATAACCTTAGGTAAAATTTTCAGTAAAAGCCAAAATCATCAGGGTGATCGTAGGAAATGTGAATGGAGTAGTATTCTCTCTCCCTTTCTCTCTCTCTCCCCCCTCTCTTTAGTGCAGTCATTGATTATGGACAGGATCCCCAGGCTGAGGCACTTTTCACAGGCAGTATGAAGTCACAGAGGTTGTAACTGGTTTGAGGGTCAAACTTGGATGCAGAGTCAGGAACAAAGATGGCAGGTGGTAAGCTTTCCAAGTTAGAATCTGATATTGACTTGAATAATCACCTTTACCTTGATTTTGAGTGATAAGACAAAATATTCCAGGTTTGCCTTCTGTTCACTTCAAAATGGATTGCACATATTCCTAGATTATATTCTTAAGAAAGTTAAAAAGCAAAATGTGTTCAACCTATAAAACAGAAATCTACTCTATATATGCTGTACATTATGGCTCAGAAAGCTTTTTATTACTCAGTTTTCTAGTTTTTTTTTTTTTTTAAGATGACATAGAATTTGCTTCCTGTGCCAGGTAAGGGGGAACCCTAAAAACCCATAATTTATTTATAAAACATTGTATATTTATTCTTATATGTTTAAACTTTAGTCACCTTCAAAGTACTCTCCACTTGGTGAATACACGTATTAAGACCTTTTTCCCACTGCTCAAAACAGTTTTTTAATTCTTAGACTTGGATGCCTTTTAGTGTTTCTGCCATTTTTTGCTACACCTCTTCCACATCAGCCAGATTTGTTTCCCTTTGAGGACTTTTTAATTGGGGATACAAAAATGTTGCTTGGGGGTGAGATCCGGTGAGATCGGAGGGTGGGGCACAGGGTCATGCTGTTTTTGGTCAAAAACTGCTGAACATTCAGCATGGTGTGGGTAGGCACACTCATAAATCACCCAGCATGAAATGGGCAAACATGTTCAAAGAGTCCAGAAAGAAAATTCACTGAAGCCAAACACAGCCTCTCACAACAATGCCAGCTGGTGCACTGATACAGATGGGTTCCTAGAACACTCACCTAGTTGGGGAAGGCTGTACTATAGAGGGCCCACCCACAGAACATAATTTCAGGGTTTTGGGGGGTCTCCCCCTCATATATTATGAAAATTTAAAAATATCTTGTACCATATCAGTTATGTTAGTGTATTCCTAAATAACCAGGAGAAAACAGATCAGAGCTGCTCCTTCAGCTTAGGACCCAGGGTAAAAATAGTGTCACGTAGGCCTGTGATTACCAGGAAATATGAGTGAAAATTTGCTTTTTTGTTGAAAGCCATTGGGGTTGTTTATTTTCACAGTATAATTTGGCATGATAGAGTGCATGCATATGTGCCTATGGACAGGCACTGGATGGTAAAACTTTGCCTTTTCTTCATGCCGTTCACTCCCATTTCTACCTATAATTAATCTTTTCCATTTAGAGAAGAGAATGGGCACAGAGGCATGATCAGGTTTGTAGGTGGTTTCATCCCTTACTTGTTTGGTGAAGACAATTAGGAGAAATGTATATGTATTTCCTTGATATACATATTACATATATATAATTTATATATATACACATAAAATCTGGAAGGAATTGAACCTGATTGACCTTTGCAGATATAGCTAGCTTATGCATTCATGTTACTATATGTAAATGCTAAATTATAGGCATGACTGAGTCACCATGAATAAAAAGTATTAAAACTTTTGACCAGGGAGCTTAGGTATGAGAGAAGGCAGAGGGAGTAAGTCTATGAAACAATGACCCATACACATAAATGTCTGCTGAACATGCAGATGCAGTGCTGAGCTAATGATGACCAGGTTATGCGTCAGTTTGCCAGGTAGACTGTATTGTTATTTAACATATTCCCATATCCTTTTGGTACCTGGATCTTTGCTCTTGAACTGCATATCATGGACTATAGTCATTTTTAATTGTGTTACTTTTTGTGGGCATTTTCATTAAAATATACTCTGATTATAGAATGAAAGATTTTACATTGTCAAAAGGATTTCACAAATCAACAATGAGAAGGAGATATTTTGCGGTGAGAAAAATTAGGGCAGGTGTGGTTTTCCCTGAAATACCAGAGAAGGGTCTATGGTTCTGAATATACTGTGGACAAATTTCATGAGGATGCCAGAAGTGATTGGCTGAAAAGAGTATGGGATTTGAAATCCAAAGCTTTCTCAACTTGAGTTCCCCAGAAACAGAATCTAAAGTGAAGATTGGTGTGTAGGAAGTTTATTAGGGAGTGTGCTTGAGATCAACACCCATGGAAGGGGAGGAAAGGAAGTAAGTGGGAGGAAGAAGCTAAACTCTGTTGTAACCTCATTAGAGACTTCATTTGACAACGAGGGGGCATTCTGAGGAGAGGATTACCTTTCAGGGTTGTCTGGAGACAGAAAGGACAAGCCTTTATATGCCCACAGCAATTAGTCATTGGCTGTGCGTCACCTTGGAAGAGGTGTGATGTTGGGTAAGGAATTGACTCCAACTTCTGTTTTTTGTTTTATTTGTTGTGCAAGTTAAGAATCCTTAAATTCATATAAGCTATAAAGAAATGCTATATCAAATGAGCCACTAGAAGAGAGAAACACCAGTAAAGAGACAAGTGTCTTTTTGTGCTATCATTCCTATGCTGAGCAGACTAGATGGCCGCTGCGGCTCTGCACAGTCCCAGGGGCTCACAGTCTATAATACAGTTCAGGTGCATTATACTCACCTGAAGAGAGCTTCCCAGATTTGTGCAGCGAACAACCTGTGCAGCTGTATGCTCTTCCTTAGTGTGAGGTGGAAATCAGAACGGCAGGAATATAAGTGAAGGCAACGTTCTGACTGGCTAATGATCTTGGCAATAGAATTGGCTTGTTCCTTCTTTTCTTTACCTAGCATTTCTTGTTTTATCTCATTGTCTGTCTTTCTGTTTGAATTTGAATCTGTTTCTTTTGTGGCTATCCTAACGCATCTGGTGTTTGAGGATCACATTTTAAATTATAAAGACAGAGTAATCTTCTTGTCTTAAGAGGTTGAAGTTATTTCATCCTTTCTCTTTCGTAACTCTAAAATTCATGACATTTATTGGAATAACTGATTATACAAATGGGATGCTGTCTTCGGTAGTAAGTGAGGACTCAACCTCTAGACAGGTACATACCTCTGGAGTGATGCAAACCGTCCTGACAGTCAACCTTGTAAAAATATCAGATTACACTGCGTTCTTACTTTTAAATTATCTGAGAGAACCAAGCAAGGGCAGTTATTGTAGGCAAGTGCCCTGGCGTGGTGACAACATGACTTCCATAATATTAACTGAAGTCCCTTGACTTCCCTTCCTGTCATGTCATCTTATAAATTTTTATTTTAGTAAAATCTCCTTTTTTGGGGGGTGTCCAGCTAACAAATGCAATATTATATGTGGGTAGTTTCACTTGACCCCCAACCCCACCCCAAGATATAGAATTCTTCTAATCTATCAGAAGAACTGGGTCTATAAAAGTCTTAGAGTCATTTAGAGGAACTCAGTAGACTGACTACTGAACAGGCAAGTTGTCAAAAGCAGAAAACAAAATTAGGGCTTTATCAACACAAATCAGTATTTGAAGTTTTGCTGAAAATTAGTTAGACAAAATTCAAGAGTAACCAAAACTTGAGTGAAAAATACTATCATATAGGACATGCCACATTATAAGACCTTTTGTAAGGCTTTGGAGGCTGGTGACTGGCTCTGTATTGGCTCGTCAGGGTGCTAATCACGTGCTGTGTCCCCTCCTACTGAAATGACTGCACTGTCTGCTCCAGGCTCTGAGGTGGGCCTGCACCGCTGCACTGCGGCAGACTTGGCTTATGACCCCACAGTGCCCAGCTGCAGCTTGGCCAGTGTCTAAGGAGGTGGCTTGTCATGAAGCACTGTCCAATTTGGGGAGCAGGGAATTAATTAAGGTCATGGAGTAAGAAGAGAACAATGAGAGTCGAAATTAGCGGGCCCCTGGGGTGTCAAAGTTCCAGTGCGACCACAAGTTGCCTCAGTGAAAGTGAACCGAGGGAGCCTCTGTCACAGGCAGCCGGGCTAACACTTGACCCTACGTGCTGGCCACCATAGTCGCCGAGTTTTCAGAGTGAGGAAATCTGACCACGGAGGCTGCTTTGATTCTCCTTTTCAGGAAAGACCACAGCACCTGTCTTATGTAAAAACACTAAGCAGCCAGACTAATGGGTAGTAAAGAGGGCCTTGGAAACAGAGAAGGTGGGGGTGTGCAAACCTTGGGGGTGCAGGTTCTCTCCCTCCACATGCTTCTTCGGCCTTTCCGGAGACTTCTACCTTCATCCAAACTGAAACGAGGCCCTAATCTGAACAAACACCAACCAGTTAATGTAAAAATGAATGATTGAAGCTGCTTATAAATCATGTTCAAGCTGCACATGCACACTTTAAAATTCTGAACAGTTATATCAGTAAGCTTATTTCCAAGTTGAACAGAGGGGCTGACAGCAGAAAATCTTGAGACGTTAAGACAGGGAGCTCCTGAAATTCGTAAGTACATCCATTTTAAGAAGGAGGGTGTGCCTGCGTGCATTTTTGGCAGCTGGGATTCTGTGGCGAGGTGCAAGTATTCAGACTAACCATGAATGGGAAAGAGCCGATAATTTGGGGCAGAGCACAGTGTATTCAATTCAGCATGCAGGGAGTAAGATGATATGATACAATGCCGACTGTTTCCTTGTGCTCTTATGGATCCAGCGCATTAGCAAATTGGAACAGTTATCTCTTCTGTTTGTATAAGCATGCCACTGATATTCCTCATCCCAAGATGCATTCCAACCATCTACGTTTCACGCTTCCTGGAAAACAAAATCTCAGACTGCCTGGAAGGCTTTGCTACTTTACGACATTACTGCCAGTATTTCATTAGAACCATATTTAGTTGAATACCTTTGAAATAATTTTATATACAAAAAAATGGTCCCTGAAGTAAATCCTAATATGTTGATATATTTTGACAAACAGTAATTAACTTGAAAGAGAAGCAAAATGCTTTGAGGGTAACATTATTTGTTGACTCAGTATTTACCTATATAGCAAAGTAAAAATAACTGTGTTACAAAAGAAATGATTGAATGTTTGGTTTACATGGTGCCACATGGGCACATTTTAAAGGCTCAAGAGGAAATCTGATCACTCAGGCTGTCCCTGGGCCAGACACTGGTGGTAGGAAGTTTGGCTTCAGCAAGCTCATTGTATATACATCAAATTCACTGTTTAACAATAACAGTAACTTGTAGCCTTAGGTTGGTTCTGTGGTTGTTAGTTCCCGGGAACCCTAAAAATGAAGTGTTATTGAAACGAAAAGAGAAAAAATATTTATTTAGAATCAGTTGGCGGAAAGAAATCTGTCAAACCATTTGGCTGATGATAATATGCAGATGTATCTACAGGTCGATGAAGAGTTTCACAAGTGTGTATAGGAGTGAGCTCTGCATGGGACTCAGTTCCCAAGTATCGACGTGTTTCTTAATCAGCTCTCCATGAGGTAAAAAAACCCAAATTTGAACTTACTTTAAATACACTTAACTATAAGAACATCAAGCTCCCCTAGTCTGATTAATTGTGGCGAGGACTAGTCCAGGACTAACCCTGTTTTGTCAAGTTGGCTTACTCATTAAAGTCAAGGAGGTAAAAATAGTGAAGAGCTCGATCAGATGCTGCCAATGGATACTACAGGATTTAATTGAATTCAGCATCCTCAATATATAGAAGGTATTATAAGTTCTTTGATAAAAAAATTTATAATTTATGAAAATTAGATAACAAGATGAACTTGTCTAGAAGTGCCTTTTCATGGGCAATTTTATGTAAATTGTGTCAGCTTAAACTTTTATGTAGTTCAAAATTATGAATTCTAAATTCATCATATTTAAAGCTACTGAGGATATGCTTACAACAAAACAAAGACCAGATTTATTTTTAATAATTTTAGACATTTTTTGTAAGAGAAATGGCTATCATAAAGCTCACTGTGTCACTAGCAGGTGCATCAATCTATGTTTGGGGGTTCTTTTTCAAAATTAAATCTAGTTTAGTCTTTCTGCAATGTATTATGCCACCCTGATATGTGGAATGCTACCACAGGGTTAGATTTTTCTCCTGTGGTAGCTTGGAGTAACTTGCAATAGACAGGATTCTTCCATTCCATACCCGTAGCCGGATGGTGTATCAGGCACCCCCAGAGCAACCACATAGGATAGCAGTCCTTTGTCCCTCGATTTCCACCTCCTACCTGTGGCTCCTTAGATTTCCTTTCAGGGTTTCCTGTCCTAACTCCTCCTTCCTTTCCTACCCTTCCTTCCCTTTCTCTCCTCCTCCCATTCTCATTCTTCATCTTCTATTGCCTCTCATCTTCCTCCTCTCCTCCTTCTCCTCTCTCTCTATAAGCACTAAACCATCTCCACAAACCATTGGTATTTGGGGACAACACAGCAAGAAAAAAGTATCCCAACAGATGAGGATGGGTTAGGTAAGGAGGGAAGGATGTGGGGGAACATAAAAGTATCCGAAGCTCTTTTTGTATTGGACAGGTGGGGAAGCAGGCAGGATTAGAATGTCGTGGTGCGAAAACAGGAATATAGTTAGTATCTTGGTTTTAAAATGATCCCTAGTGACATATGAATCTGATTAAGAGAGCAGGGAAAGCAACAGTAACCATTAAGGAAATGAAAAAAAATTCACCAGAAACTTTAAACTAACATGGGGGAAGTAGGAATGAGCAACAATTCAATCAAATTAACAAAAGCAAGGGGGAAATAGGGAAACAACAATGAAACAACAAATAGAAACAATGGAGTAAGGTGGAAAAAATAAAATCAACATTAGACCTCTGCTAAATGTGAAAGGATTGAATTCACCTATTAAAAATCAGAAACTGGTACTTTGAGTTAAAAAACAAAATCCAAATATTTGAATTTACAAAGAAGTATTTGTTAAGAGTCACGAGTAGCTTGAAATATAAGGGGATTACTTTGTAAAGTAAATGATCATCTATCCACTATTAGTTTCAGGTCTATACTGTAACATTACTGTAGACCTGAAACTAATGTAAAATAATATTGAATATTAACTATAATTGGAAACAAAATAAAATAAATACAAAATAAGCTATAAAAGAAAGTGGCTTTCATGCTTTCCCCTTCCTCCCTCCTCTCCCTCACTCTCTCCCTCTGTCCTTTCTTCCTTCCTTTCTTTTTTCCTTCCATCCTTTAATAAAAGAGTGGGGCAACATAAGGAAATGCAAATCAAAAGAAAACTAAAATAACAATATTAATATTGCAGAAGGTAAAGGTTAAGGTTAAAGCCCTTGGAATAAATGGGCATGGTGTGTAGTGGTGAAACTGAAGTTGGAGAAGATTGTCACAAAATGGCATGCCTAACACCACAGTGACACACACACACACACACACACACACACACACACGACTCTTCAGAATACAAGGAAAGCCTCGTACAAGTGCAGTGATAATGACATTTATTATTATCTCTCTCTCAAAAGTAGATCAAATTACTAGGAATAAAAATATTTCTTAAGCAAACTTGATTTACTTGATGTATAGATCTCACATTCTTCAAAAAGAGAATATAATATTTTAAAGTGTCTAAGTACAAAACTATTGATTGTATACTTAATGACAAGAAATCCTTACTAAATTCAAAAAAGGACATATACACTATTAAAACTAGAAGTAAATAATACAATGGAAACCTCATCAAGAATACTTAAAAATTAAGAACTAGTACTAGATAGTACTATTTGGACCTAAAAAAAATTAAGAGGAAAAAAAGGGTTCTAGACATGAGAGGAAAAAAATACTTAATTCAAATTCAAGAAACCTAGGAACCAGCAGGGCTCAGGAAAACAATGTATACTATTATCCATCACCATAATTAAAAAGAAAATATGAAAGAAAATAACTAAATACTTACTCATCTTAGTGAATTTGAAAATTAACAACAAAATAAACTAAAAAGTTGTGAAGAAGGAATTAACTGATATAATATCTAAACTTAATGTCAAAGAAAATAAAAATTATAAAAAAGATAAATGCATCTAAAATCATCTTCTTTGAAAGAGAATCACATATTTCCATCTAAGTGTGTTTAACCTTCATCTAAATATATGATAAAATCAGGCTCCAGTAAAGAAAAAAAAAAGGTTCACTCAAATTACTACAATTTCTAGAAGATTTGCAAAAGATGTTCTTTACTAAAACAAGGGCAGGGAGTGGCAAAAAGAAAAAGAGTTACCAGTGTCTTCAGATGGTAATAGCAGAATTGTTGCCAACCTTGGCTCCTGAAGGGACAAGGAGAGGATAAAACCAGAACTTGGAAAGAGAAAAGTGTATAGAGAAGCCACCTTCTGTGGCTTTCACCCAGAGTTGAAGTCAGCCTGAAACAACCTTGTAGAAGAGAGGCCAGGGAATATGTACTCTCTCCTTCTACCTTCTGCTGCAATTCCCCATTAGTGAGCCCAGCTGGAAACCAGAGAGCCCTAGAATTCACTGATATGGTCCATATAGGTCAGCCTCTTGTGGCACAGAGCAGGGTGGACAAGGCTGGAGAGTTCATCTGGAGGGGAACACTGAGGAGGCGGCACGTTATCAATTCAGAGTGTGGGTTCTCCATCTCAAATAATACTTCCTACGTATTGTATGCTGAGAAATTGTAGATTGTCACTTAAAAATCTGAGATGTACATTACAGATAATAATCAATAACTATTGATTTAAGCCATAATATTGATGGCTTTGTAGGAAAAATGAAAAAAATTGAACAATGACTTTGTTTCATCATCAAGTTGAGAAAGTCGTTAAAGTACAGGTATAATTTGCTATTGTCAAGAGTTTGAAGTTTTGAAATCACACAGATTTCAATGAGAGAATCTCAAGAGCCTATTAAAAATTGTTAGAGTCTTAATAGTCCATGTTCAATCAATAGCTAAGTGACACTCAGGGGAACAGAGGTTGAAATTTTATTTTTCAAAGAAAAACTGCCCCCATCTGGTGAGGAAAGAAAGATAGCAGCTTTTACAGTGACTTGCACGAGTCAACTGATAGTATTGGCTTTGGCTACCATGTGGTTTCACAGTCACATTGATGTGGCATTGAAGAAAATCAAGTGTGAAGCTCCAATCAGTACTCTAACCAACACTAATCAGCACTGTGGCCTCACATTGCAGGCTGCTGTACACATTTCAGAATGGCTTTTTTTACCCTTGCTAAAGAAATTCAATTTATCTCCACTGCTCCAAGGTAGTGGGTCTTTGGGCAGAATTGAATGAAAGAAAAAGAACAAATATCATATAGGTTTATCTGTTTATCCTTCTTTCTCTTATTCACATGTGCATTCTATCCTCCTTTGTGACTCCATCATACCAAACAGGACAACAGCTATGACTAATCTTTTTTTTTTAAGATTTTATTTATTCATCTTTAGAGGTGAAGGAAAGGAGAGAGGGAGAGAAATATCAATGTATGGTTGCCTCTCATGTGTCCCCTGCTGGGAACTGGCCTGCAACCCAGGCATGTGCCCTGATTGGGAATTGAACTGGGGTTGTTTGGTTAGCAGGCCTGTGCTCAATCCACTGAGCTACACCAACCAAGGCAGGAATGATTAATCGTAAAGAACCCCTGTGATTTCTAAGATTAGTGGATTGGGCACCACAACACTGTTCAGACCTTTATATGTCAGTAATAAAAACATAGGAAACCAGGATACGGAGGAGGCTGGGGTCTGTCCTACTCTTTCGATGTCCTGGCCTCACTCCATTTGGTAACACTTTGAAGTCTTCTAGACTTACATTGGTAGGTTTAGTAGTAAGTTCATCAAGAAATAGAATAATAGGAAAACAAGAGATAAGAGAAATCTCAGTGATAATCTAGTATAAACTCTAATTATCAGAATGAAGAAAATGAAATCCAGAGACACAACAAATTGGGTAGAGGACACAATAATTAGTGTCCAGAATGTTAGAAGTCAGCTTAAATTGTTAGAATGCTGGGAACGAACTAAAACTGAGAAACTATCTCTTGGTATCTAATGAATGGCTTTTTTCATTATGCCCTAATTACTCATAAATAAAAAGTATAACTTACAGAAAATTGTTTTTACCTACCTGAAAAAATATATCAAAGACAGCATTTAAGTAAAAACCAAAAGAGATAAAAAGGCAGAATTATGCTGCTAAAAATGATATGTATTCCTACTTTATGTCTAAAGTAACCTATGATTATATGACAGAAAAATTATAATTTTTATTATAACTTCAAATTAGGATACTTATTTAATCATGTAATCTTGTAGTGTTTGAAAGATAACAGATCATATAACCCGTTCAAGATTTATTATACCTATTGAAAGTAGGGAGAAAAACATTTCAAAAATATTTTCTTTTCGGGAGAATATTTAAACATTTTGCTTTTAATAAAAAAAGAATGGTTTGACTCATGGAATCCCAGAATTGGAAGGGCATGTACAGATTTCTAGTCTAACTTCCTACCCAAAATAGGAACCCTTTCTGCAGTGTCTCTGAGAAGCAGTCCTGTGGTCTCTGCTTGCATTTTTCCAGTAATAAGAAACATATTATTTGTGAAGCAGCACTTTTTACCAAGATGTCATAAAATTCTCTCATATGGAGCATGTCAGCCACCCCATTGTTAGAACTTCAGCTCAACAGTATTAGTTCTCTCCAAAGTGAGGGAAGAAAAAGTTTGTTCTTGTTTTTTCTTTTTTTGGTAGTCATTGCAAAAATATTTAGAGATTGTTATTCTATCTATTCTAAGTGTTTGCTTCGGTTACACCAGCATTTAGTTTCTTTAGTTGTTCCATGTAAAGCATGATTTTGAGATTCCCAGCCGCTTTAGCAGTTTCTCTGAATACAGTGATTTCTCAGTGTATCCCTAGACATTGATGCTGAGGTAGCGATTGTGGTTCCCAACACTTTCTTGTGTATTTCAGACATTGCTTACCAGCTCAAACTGGTTAGTTTTTTATGTTCTTGGATTGGGGCATCAAGCTTCCAGTACAGTCCCGGGTCATGTTGAACTTGGGGCATAAATAAAAATTCCCGGATATTTTCAACAAGATCCTCATTAATCTTCCTGATCCTGGTAAAATTTGGGTGATGAAACTTAAATGCAGAACTATATATTTTTCCATGCTTTTTTTCATGGTTTGTTCCCAATGTTCTACCATTTTTGAGCTGATATAGCTTGTCTGGAGTTAGCCTAGATAAGGATAGACCCTAGCATGGTTATCTAGTAAAGACTCTGGGAATGAACTTGGATGGTGGTATATTATAGTTTTTAAAAGATTACACTGATAAGAATAAAAAGGTATCAAAAGGGGAATGAGGCAGAAGGGGAGAAGTGAAAAGCTTCCTAAGACAAAGTCCATTAATTTGCAAGTTTATCTAGAGTGGCCAGGAATAGGGAATTTTAGAAAAGGTAGGTTGATACTGTAGTTTGTATAGATCCCATCATTTATGCTAAAAAATTCCCTTAAAGGCAAATTAAAGGTCAAAGAATTAGTCAAAGAATCTTTGTTATTCTGATTTAAATTTTTATGAGAGCAGGGTTTTTAAAGTTCAGCACCATTGATATTTCAAGTCCCCAAATTCTTTTTTTTATGGGAAGCTGTCTGTTAGAGTTTCATATTGTTTAACGGCATCACTGACCCCTGCCCCAGTTGTGACAACCAAAAATATATCAATGTTGCCAAATGTCCTTTGGGGGGATAAAACTGCCCTTGGTTGAAAATAACTGGTCTTATTCAGTAACCAATGAACTACAACAATCATGATAAAACATGGTCTGTTAAATCTGTTGTTAAACAGCCAGCAACAAACATTACTTTTAAGAAATATGACCATTACTAACATGCTCCAGGCTCACTTTTGTGCATGTTCTACATGAGGGATTATTGGTTTTTCATCCACTGTCTTCATGCTATGAGGAGGACCTCATGAATTTTTTCTTTGCAAAATTTCAAAATGTTAATTTATTTATTGAACCATTAAGTAAATATTTGCTGCATTGAGAATATGTTCCCAGTATAATGATATACCCTGAGATTACAGCATAAATGAGACAGATAAAAATCCCTACCTTCATAAAGCATGCATAATGTGTGTGTGCACGTGTTCTGGAAGTGAGGATGATAAACAATGGAAATTTTAAAAAGTCGTATGGGTCTATGAAGTTATTGAGGTGTTATGAAGAAAACTAGAGCAATGAATCAAAGAAGAAGGCATGTGTGCAGTTGCATGTATATTGGTGTACAGCCTGTTTGAGGGGATGACATTTCAGAAGAGAACTAAAAGATATGAGAGAATGAGCAATGCAAGTCCTTGGGGAAAATATTTTAGGCAGGGGAAAGAGCATTGTTATAGGGCAGATTTCATCCCCTCCTCATTCATGTGGAGGCCCTAACACCTAGTAGTTCAAAATGTGACTGTATTTCGAGATAGAACCTTTAAAGAGGTAATTAAAGAAAACGAAGTCATACGGCTGCTCCTTAATCCAACATGACTGGTGTCCTTATGAGAAGAGAGGGTTTGGACAGACGGAGACAGCTACGTGAGGACGTAAGGAGGAGCAGCATGTGCAAGCCAAGGAGAGAGACCTCAGGAGAAACCAAACCTGCTGATACCTTGGTACCTTTAGCCTCCAGACTGCGAGAAAATGAAATTCTACTGTTTAAGTTATCCAAACTGTGGTATTTTGTAATGGCTGCCCTAGAAAACCAATACAAGCGTATCACCTGGGAAGAGCTTGATATGTTTGGTGAGTAACATGTAGGTCAGAAAGAAAAGAGGAGCATGGTAGGAGGTGGGATTGGAAAGGAAGACAAGGGCAGATAATGTGGTGATAAGGAAGCTGGATTTTGGTTTTAGTGAATGTGAACAGGTTTTATTTTTTTGTTTGTTTTGTTTTTTATTTTATATTTTTTATCCTCACCTGAGGACATTTTTTCATTGCTTTTAGAGAGAGAAACATTGATGTGAGAGAGAAGCATCGACTGGTTGCCTCCCATATACATGCAGACTGGGTCTTGCATGCATCTAGACTGGGAGTTGCATT